>JAATLQ010027177.1:45459-56171 GCA_013421005.1 Heliconius erato x Heliconius himera
TATAAATATATTAGATTTTTACTGATAGAGAAATAATTAGTAATTTAAATTAAGAGGAAAACACAATTTTTTTCAAACATTAACCTCACTTCGACTCACGGATTGCAATGTAAGCACGCATGTGTATCTTCTAGCACTATTGAAATATACTTTCGTTACCAACAAAATAATATTTCTACTAATTATCACCACATAACTGGTGAATGCCGCTTGAATTTGAAAAAACAATAACATTTACTCTGACATAATGAAAAAGTTGAAATAAAGAAATATATATTATGATAAAACAAAGACTTAGCACATTCGCACAGCGATAGAGCCTAAAGTCTTTCGGCGTCGCTTGCCGCTTTCCATGTTTATGAAAATTACCCTTTGTATCGCCTGACCGGCCCTCGAGAAGAACATGATTTCTAATAAAAAAAATGAATATAAACCATATATCCGTCCCATTCTATCGCGGGCCGGTACACGCGCGTGAGACAAAGAGGGCGTTACTGACCGATGTGTTGTCCACACATGCACACGCGTAGTCGTAAGGAGAACGTCCACTAAAGCGGCTGAGAAGGCCCAAGAGCGACCGCATTCCCAGCCAGGTAACAGAGCGCTTTATATAAACCTACCGAACTAAATATGTACCCGGCTGTACGCATGCGCTTTGACATCGTAGTGTTTCAATGGGACTCCTTAACGAGGACGGGTTACACTGCGCTCTATAATAGACAAGCCACGGGGTAGATGTTTCATGTCTTTCTAGAAGCTTCTTTAAACAAATTAAAGCTAGGATTTTGTAGGCGCTCTATTTAGTTACGGCTACGCACCATTTTCTTTTATTGTTGCACTTGATGTGTTCATTCTTATAGATCATATCTAGGTGAAGGTCGCCATTGATTTATTTTATTTACGCGAGTCTATATTTATTTATGCTTAGTTACAAAATATTTGACATTACTTACTTGTTTTATATGTATTGCGAAATAAAATATTTTCAAAAGTGAACCAATTGGTAAAATATTTTGTAACGTTTCGTAAAATTCTGTCTTCTGTCATTCTTCTAGAAAGTAGTTTTTTAAATGAAATTATCAATAAATATAACATGTATGTTCACTTAGTTATATAACTTCCTATTTTATTTATCATCTTCTATAAATGTAATGTGAAAATATTCTATATATATCATATATTATCATATAGTTATTATATAAATCATAAATTATTCAATTAATATAAATAATAAATATCACAAACAACACTATTTTCTATTTAATTTCGATCATATTTTAATTTTATTTCACTCGCTCACGGTGATGGTTTGATACTTTCCATTCTCATCTGTTTTTTTAGTTTCATCAAAACATAACATATATAATTATAATATTCTATATAATTTTATACTGTGTTCTTCTCTTTCAATGACGCTGTCTCCGTAGAAGGTAGGTATAACATAAAGCTACGCTTACGCCTTACTAGCTACCTTGACACGCACGGCTTCACTAGCTGGCTTCAATATATGCATGATATTTATATAAAACATATATTTATATTATGTGCGAATTAGGTTTTATTTATGTCTATTTCTTCTTATTATATTCGAATATATTATATTCGATTCATTGAATTTCTTTTTTGATTTGTTCTTCTTTACTTCACTATTTTTATGCTATAGGCAAAGTCGTAGGGTAAACTATTTGTGGATTGTAATGTGTTTTCCTAACAGTTATGTTGCGGATTAAATTGTTTTAGGGACCAAAGAAATACTAAAATTTGAACACAAGATAGGAAGTAATAAATTACAATTATGATTAATGCATATGTAGTATGCATGATTTGTGTTTATATATGAAATTCTTGGTTGTATATGTGTGTGTATCTGACTACTTGCTCCTAAAGTATAAACAGAAATTATTTAGAAATATCAAAAAGTTACATTTTTCTTGTTAGCAGATTTTGTTTTATAATAATTTCAACAAATTTTATAAGAATGTATGGCTTCGTTGACAGCTTGAACGGTTTATTTTATTTTGTTTTTAAAGTTTTAAAAATAAAATAACACCTATATATTCCGAGATGATCACGCATATACAGCCAAGAGCATGTCGGTATGTAACCTCGCATGCCCCCATAGAGTAGCGTAGTGTAGTGTAGCATAGTAACTAGCACGTAGATGTCGCATGCAGAGAGCCCCGCCCCCTCCCCCGCGGCGGCCCCGCCCGCGCCCGCCGCGCGCCCCACGCCCGCCAAACCCGCACGCCTCTCCAGTGAGTATGACGCCCCACTACTACACTCGTGTTGTGGACATTTATATTTATAGTTTCTACTATATTTAAGATTCTCTTGGACGTTCAGCTTCACGCCCTTTTCTGAATAACATGATAGACTGAGATTATTTAGTGTTAAAATACTCTGTTCCCCATGTTTTCACCTAATTTTCGAGACATTGTTGAGTGGCGGAACTCAACCTCGCGCTTTACCTACCAGAGAGTAGAAATCAAAATAATTTGAATATAATTATTCTTCGTAATAGGGACTGAATCTACAACTATAGTATCTTAGATGAAGTAAGATTTTCTATTATAAATTTTAAAATTTCCCTATCTATTATATGTCTGTCTGTTTCCCTATAAATGAAATGTCCATTACATACTGTCATATACAATGTAGACCTAAATTAGTGTAGTATACATGGCGATAAGATGACTTTAATTTTGAATATTATGAATAGTAATTGAAACTATAATTTACCCGTATGCTTATTATTATAATTGAAGTCATGTTTTCAGCTATATTTTTATAAATATTCTATATTTAAATAGTTTAGTATGAATGCAAATAACTTGTTATTTTACTAATCGTGCGCAGTGTATGTAATTATTGCATGAAGTTCACTCACTTTTTCTAACATTGTGTTTTCTGGTAATTACTTTGTTAAATGTTTTAATTTTGTCTTGTATCGAAAATAAGCATGTTAAAGCTTTTGTTTTTGCTGCGACACTGTGTTGTTTTTATGTTGCTTTGAATATTTTTTTTCTTTTTTTTATCCTCCGTCCTTGCTCCTATAAAAAAAAACTCCCGAATCCGTTCTTTATACTTTTACTTATCGTACTTGTCTCTATTTCAATTTCTTCATCCTACATAAATTTACATTTCCATCTTTACTATTCCTTCTGTACCCTTTAAAAACCCCTCGTACCCTTCCCCCATACGCCCCCTACCATTGAGCACCGGACACAGCGGCGGGTTCGAGCTCGAGTCCGGCCACACCGTCCACATCCGGTAAGGTGAAGTCGCGGTCGCGCAGCAAGTCGCCGTTCCGAAGCTTCCGCTGGCGCACCGCTAAGAAGTTACTTACCGGAGCCCCTCACAGCGACGACGAAGGTACTCCTAGTAGGGGATGGAGGTGGATGGATTACGATATCTTTATGGGATATTTGAGAAATTGCATTTATTTATTAAAGTTTTATTACTTTTAGTTGGTTCTTTTTAAGGCTACAATATTGTGATATTAGCTTTTATATTGATTCTCTTATAATACAAGTAAATTCATGTGAATCTTTTTGTCAATTTATATTTTATCTGTACAGATAGAATATATATTGTAAAGTTTAATATTGTTGCATCTCATTTGCAGCAAATTATAATAATATAATAATAAGAAAATAGTCCATCTACCTTCTGTCGTCTATTAAATGATTGTGTACGTACGCGACGAATGCTTTTTGTGTGCTGTTGTTTGTTTGAGCGCATGGTTTTTTTTTTTATTTAATATGTTTTTTTTTATTGCGTGTACAGTACAATAAAATATTGTATCTAGATGACTTTTATTCGGCACAGCTTAGAACGTTTAGTATCAAACCTATCACTAGCGTATATGATTGTTAGATAAATATTAGTATGACAGACTCCTTTATATTACTAGGCTATATTTTTTATAAATTTTATTTTAATATTTTCACGTCATGTTTGAACTTTAATCCGATTTTTATCTATTTATCTCTATCAAATATTTTAATTCGGTTAAAATTCGATCATGATTTTATATATTTTTTTTTTCTGTTTTTTATTATATAAATCTAATTATTAGAGGATTTTTACTTAATGATTCGACTCAAACAGAAGGTGCAAGTCCCGCAGGAGAAGACGAGGGCGTTGAAGGCACTTTAGTCCGCAAACATGAGTGGGAATCCGCTGCTAAACGAGCGTCTAACAGGTTAACATTTTTTATTTTTTTTATGATAGCTTAAAACATACCTAACAATATAAAAAGTATAATATTTGGGTTATTTACATATATTTTTTTAATAATTGACCAAATAGTTATTTTTAAAGGGTACATGATGTTCTTTATAAAATATTTATCAATTTATTGTAATACGAATAAATATGATGCTTTCTTGTTAAAATAGGCCACATTATTTAATTGTTTACAATTGCAATTCATTATATTTTTTAAATAAGTGATAGGTACACTGGAGGTATTGTGCGTTTTAAGGTATTGTAAGAGAGTGGTTGTTTATTAAAAAAAAGTATGATAGAGATTCACTTTCTTATATTTTTTTGAAGTTGAACAAAAGTTTACACCAAAGACGAAGTACCTGTTTTGTCTCTTCACTACACATATTTTTTTGTTTTGAAAAAAAAAAATAACATCTAATCATCATAATAATTTTTAAACTGATTTGTTTAATTTCACACTGTATTTCGCATATGCATATAGGATGTGATAAGTGAAGGAAATAATTTTCAGTGAATCCGTAACATAACAACGCACTTTGTCCTCGTAACATCAGGACGAGAAAATAAAAATAATGAATTATGAGGTACACATGAAATCTACAACGGTCAGTTTGTGTATATAAAAAGCAAATAATAAAAATAAACAAATGTTTTCGCCAGATCGTGGGACAAACTGTACGTGGTGGCGAAGGACGGGCGCATGGCCTTCTACAAGGACCAGAAGGCGTTCAAGGCGGCGCCGGAGCAGTACTGGCGCGGGGAGGCGCCGCTGGAGCTCACGGGCGCGGACGTGGAGGTGGCCGCCAACTACACCAAGAAGAAGCACGTGTTCCGCCTGCGCCTGAGCAGCGGCGCCGAGTTCCTGCTGCAGGCGCACGACGAGGCCGACATGGGCGCGTGGCTGGCGGGCCTGCGCGCGCGCGCGCACGCGCCCGCGCCGCGCTCGCACACGCTGCCCGCGCACTCCGCGCACGAGCCCAAGCGCCGCTCCTTCTTCACGCTCAAGAAGAAGTACGTGCTGTTCTTATACCTTTTTATGAAGTTATTATATAAACGCACACGGCAGAGTACGCAGAGGGAACCCAGTGTTAAGACACTCCGTCCGACAACTCAACGCCGCACTTTGCCTTAACACCAGAGCAAAGAAATGAAAATATAAATGTAAATTAATATTTCATTTCCTCGAATGGGGATGTAACCCACAACCAGTGGCGTTTACACTTTGTTACCCCTGCGCCACAACTGGTGCGCCTCTTTTCATGATCCTTAAACTAACACACTATAGTTATAATATTTGCTCAAACTTTAAAAAGTAATGATACCAATTTATATATAAAAATAAAATACTATTTTTAAAAATCAAAGCATAGTATCATATCTCTATATAATTATCTATTAATATTTTAATCACTTTTATATTTATTTATCTAATAATATTTTTACCACGTCTAAAATGTGCGAACAATAAATCAAGTAAAATCTCTTCTTCTTGTGTCATCACATAACGTAACATAAAAGTAAAGTTTTTCACGTTTTAGTAAAATATTTACTTATACTTTGCCTTCCTTGCAATTCTACTAATTTTTTGAACAAAGATATGCTATAAAATACTTTAAACATATTCATGATTATTACTGTTACTTCTTGTAGTGTCTGAAACATTGTTGAGTATCTTTGTGGTATTGGCCTTAATTTTATTTGCTTTTTGACACCAAATATTTTAAATAAAAATTTAATTGTACTTATAAGAAACTATTATTACAATTGAATTGAAATCTGCACTTTTATGTTTTTTGCAAGGCCATTTAATGTAACTTATTTTATCAAATAATTTTAATATGAAATAGCAAATATTAAATGTAGCGTTGAATTTAAATTACTGTTTTACTTTAGTCCAATTTTCTCTACATAATTATATTACTTAAACTATCTTTACTTTATCTAAAATTTTGACATCAACTTATTTCCATAAAATTATTTATTTAATCATAATATTTACAATAGTTTTGTTTGTCCACAGCTAAGCGGGTCGGGAGTACCGGACAGCTCGCAGCCCGCGCCACGTTTGTCATTACGCACGCCGTAGTACGGGGGCTCGCGTAGTCCGAGCGGCGGCCGCTCCAATACACTTGTATCGTGTACCATACTAAATCAAGTATTATTATTACTAATAGATTATCTATACGAGTGCTGTCGCTCGGACTACGTACTTATAATGTATATGTGGAGCCCCGGACGCCGCATATTTCTCACGACGCTTGCTACAGTAAGCTTTGCTAATGACGGAATTGTGAGCGCCAAGCCGACTGTCTGTCTCTTTTTGTTATTATTTTGTTGCGTACAAAAAAAAACGTTGTTTAAGACTGTTCGATATTTTGAGTGTTTGAGTCGTTTGCCTTCGTCTGACCCACCCTCGTGTTTGTTGTAACTTGAAAACAATTATAGATTGACTTATATTATAATATTATAAAATTTCTAAATACGACGCTATTTATTAATAGATGACTCTTAGTGTTTAACTCAGATGGAAATTTATATATAATATATATATTATTTATTTATATTATACGTATATCAATATATGATGTAATTCGTAAATTATAGTGTGATTTCAATCGGACGCGTTTTGATTGGATATCTAGATGTTTGTTTAGTACCGACCAAGCGGAGCTCTACCGCGTTATCATGTAACCGCATTTACGGCAAACAGTTCATTTAATAAACAGTGGATGTCGTTTTTATCGTTTGACAGCTTGCTAAGTTTGAGCTATATTTATTTCGGATGTAAAGTGTAAGCTACGTAATTGAATTAGATATAATTTCGATTATGAAGTGTTCGGTCCGACACTCGGGCGTCGCCGTCGACTAGGGAGCGTCGCTTTTAAATTTTAAATATCAATTTTTTCTTCTTAGACCCTAAATAATGATAGCGGTAGGCTAGAGGGCGCTGGCGGCGGCGCCGGAGCGTCCTTCACCTTGTAAGTATGCTTTACGCCTCATATCGTGCTTTTAAGATATCTCTTTATATTATTATTATTATTAAATTATAATTTAATGATTATTTTACTGCCAACATTTCACAAATGGACAAACATAATGTCCGAATATCACCATTCTAGATGTTACGACACGTTTAGTTCAGTTTACGTTATTATTATTGTATAGAACGCGCCAGTGTGTGTGTGCGCCTTTGTCACACTATCGCAAATATAACTATGTTTAAATATTTTATTTCAAAATTTTACTTTTTTGAGGAAAATATAATAAATGATGTTTTCAAATAGTATTTGGTTTTATTCCAATCCTATCCACTTACTCCTAGATCATATATTTGTATAAAATTCGCCTTCAAACTTGAAATACACGTAAAAAAACTTTAAATTCAGTTAATATACATGTATTTTTTAACATTTTAAAAGTGTAAGTGTTTCCACACTAAGGAAAGAAAAATACTTATTTAGAAAACGTATAAAAATTAGATCGTACTCGCGCGCAATGTTACAAAATATTTAATATATAGTAAATTCTCTCTTGCCAGAGCGTCTGGTCAGTTTCCACGAGGCGCGGGTTCGAGTACCGCTACGATCAAATTTGTATACGGTTTCTAAATAAGTAATATACATCTTTAACATTAAAACTTTATATTTTTATTTTCTTGTAAGAAACTTAAAGCTATTTATTGTGTTCATATACTATTCTTGGAAATATAATTGCGGAGCTAATTTCGTAATGTCAGTTGTTTAACAAACATTGAAATTCCTTTTATATTGATATTGATACCGAGAATATTCTTGTAATGAGTGAATAATTATTATTAGTGAGGCCAGTCGTGGCGCAGCGGCACAAGTGTGACTGTAAAACCGACTGGTTGTGGGTTCGATCCCCACTCGAGGAGATGAAATATTTACTTACATTTATAATTCCGTTTCTTCGTTCTGGTGTCGAGGAAAAGCGCGGCGTTGAGTTCTGCCACTCAACACGCAATGCCTCCAGAATTTGGCAGAAAGTGGGGAACGGAGTGTCTTACGCTAGATATCCCTCTGCCTACCCTGCTGTGTGCGGGATACAGCGTGAAGCTGATTTATAATGCATTTTTAAAGTTTTTTAAATTATCATTTAAAGGCATAATCCACCACACTTATAAAAGGGTTTTTCTATATATCATAATACATTACGTATAATAATTTTGATACTTCACGACAAGATAAAAAAAAGATAATATTATAAAGATAAATTCGTCAAAATTCGAGATAAACACTTTCTCATCCTAGTTTCCGAGGAAAGATTACAGAAAACTAGAGTCAGTCGAAGAATTCACATCAAAGTCAAATATGAATAAAGGTGATATAAAATTTGCATTATTTTTAATGCTGTTATCAATTAGTGATATTAACTCGTGTAGTGACAAAGATTGTGGTAAAACTTTGAATCGGCAACAGAGAATATTTGGAGGTGGTGCCAGTGAACGCAGTTCTAGGCCTTTTCAAGTAAGTGTTGTTACAATATAACAAAAAAATATGTAGATGTTATTCCTAGAATTTCAGCGAGGCCAGTCGTGGTGCAGGGGCACAAGGTGTGACTGTAAACGCGACTGCTTGTGGTGTTGATAATTTCTATTTCTTCGCTCTGGTGTCTAAGCAAAGCGCGGCGTTGAGTTTCGCCACTCAACACACTATGCCTCCAGAATTCGACGGAAATGGAATTGGTGAGCAAAGTGTCTTATGTCTAGGCTGTCTTGAAATTATAACGTGAAATTGAAAAAAAATCTACACAGTCCTTTCATTTATGATGGCTACAGAATATTATTAACATTTATTAGAAAAAAAAATCTCCGTTAATGCTAACAAAGCTTAATTTGTGCAAAACTAAACAAAGTTAATCAGAGAACCATCTATACCTAAATTATGGATCACTAACACTTGCTAATAATAGATCGAGGCCGTCGTAGCACAGTGGCAGAAGCGTGGGACTGTCACGCGGCGGTTGTGGGTCCGATCCCCACTAGAGAGAATGATTTATTATTATTAATAATTATTAATAATAATAAATCATTAAATTTAATTTCTTCGCTTTGGTACCAAGGCAAAAACACGGCGTATGCACTCAACACGCAATGCCTCGAAAATTCTACGGAATTCTGGGAACTCAGTACCTTAACACTAGGTTCCATCTACTTACCCTGCATTTAGCTGGGTAAAAATAATAATAATAATAGATGATAAAATAGGTAGCATTATACATACGAGTGGGAGAATCAGGACCTGTCGGCTTCTGCGGCGGGTCGCTGGTTCACGAACAATGGATACTTACAGCAGCGCACTGCTGCTTCCACGACAACGTGTTGGTTACTCATGTACAGGTAATAAAATATTTAGTAGTATATATGAAAAGAATGTCTTTCTATTCCACGGAAAAAGAAATGCGACACGAGTGTAGGATAAGGGCTTTCAAAATACACCTTTATTTACGTGAAAAAGTTAAATAATCTAATAATAAAGAATTATATATATAGTGTATATATGTATATATAGTTGGGAACGGAGTGTCTTAACACTAGGTTCCCTCTGCTTATCCTGCTGTGTGCGGGATACAGCGTGAAGCTGATTTTATTTTTTTTATAAAGAATTATATCGTTAGGTGCCGAATTTTACAATAAACACCGTGATCTATATTTTAGACACGCAAGCTTTCACACTTTCTCATTTTGTTACTGGAGTAACTAATAGTAAGAACAGTAGAAGATCTAACTGTTAATATTATCCTTCCCATAAAAAATACATTTGTGTGACTGTAAACGGAACAGGTTGTGGGTTCGATTCCCACTCAGTGTAATTAACTACATACTTAATATTTTCATTTCCTCGCTTTAGTGACGAGGCAAAGCGCAATTGAGTTCTGCCACGTAACACGCATTGCCTGGGAACGGAAGTGCTGCGTAAAGTTTAATATAATAATATATGTAACCAAAATTTTGAGCTATAAACTATATAAAAAAACCATATAATATTTTAGGCCAGTCGTGGAGCAGGAGCACAAAGTGTGACTGTAAACGCGACTGGTTGTGAGTTCGATCACCACTCGAGGAAATGAAATATTTCTTTAAATTTACATTTTCATTTCTTCGCTTTGGCGTCGAGGCAAAGGACGCTCAACGGAGCTCCGCCACTCAACACGCAATGCCTCCAGAATTTGGCGGAAAGTGGGGAACGGAGTGTCGTAACACTAGGCTACCTGTGCCTACACTGCTGTGTGCGGGATACAGCTTGAAGCTGATTTTTTTCTCATATAATATTTTTCAGGCTATATTAGGTGCACATTCATTATACGATCGGTACGAAAACGGGAGGCGTCTGGTTAACGTCGAGGAAGTCATTGTGCACCCAGAATGGAGTCCAGACACTTTTGCTAACGACCTTGCTCTCCTAAGGATGGCTAACGCTGTCCAGACTTCTGGTATAAATTATATTATTATCCTTTATTAT
>JAATLQ010027177.1:56181-67028 GCA_013421005.1 Heliconius erato x Heliconius himera
TGCTGTGTGCGGGATACAGCTTGAAGCTGATTTTTTTCTCATATAATATTTTTCAGGCTATATTAGGTGCACATTCATTATACGATCGGTACGAAAACGGGAGGCGTCTGGTTAACGTCGAGGAAGTCATTGTGCACCCAGAATGGAGTCCAGACACTTTTGCTAACGACCTTGCTCTCCTAAGGATGGCTAACGCTGTCCAGACTTCTGGTATAAATTATATTATTATCCTTTATTATATATGCCATATAGTGATATATTTTTCAAATTATTTTGTTCTAGTATTTGGTCGTTTACAATTACACTTAATAATCTCGTAGATAGAGCCGGTTTCTAATAATCAAAACCTAAACTAAATTAAATAAATATATACTAAACAATCTTTTAAATCAAGATTCATATTTTTCTAAATATGTAAAAAGAAAGCGCTTCTGATATCATCACTCAACATCATCACTTAAAAACGTTTGATTTTAGTCTAGTGATAAAGAAACTTTGAGATGAAGCTGTGGGTTGATTTAAAGTGGTGCTGACACTTTCATCCTGTATAAATTAAAATATTTCTTAATAAGAAAATTTAATAACTTTTCAGATTCAATAAGTATAATCCGGCTTCCCTATTTGAACACCGTCAACTCTAACTTCGCCGGCGTCGCGGGAGTCGCTTCTGGATGGGGTATAGCCGCTGACGGTAAATACTCAAATTGTTGTACTTTAAATAAGCAAAACACCTTATTAAAATACAACTTACATTTTTTAAAGGTTCGTTTTCGCATAAGCGACAACGCCATTATTATACAATAAATAAATAAATCAGCTTCACGCTGCATCCCGCACACAGCAGGGTAGACAGAGGGAACCTAAGGGAAGTGTTAAGACACTCCGTTGCTGCTGGCGGAACTCAGCGCCGCGCTTTGCCTCGACACCAGAGCGAAGGAATGGAAATATAAATGTAAATAAATATTTCATTTCCTCGAGCGGGGAACGAACCCACAACCATATTTTACAATCACACTTTGTGCCTCTGCGCCACGATTTGCCTCTATTATACGATGTAGTTATAAAGAATACATTAAAAAAACGTGAGTTTAACTCAAAATTGTTTGTGTTAGAATTTCACTAAATGTCTTAGAATTTATAGAAAAATCGTAATTTTATAAATATACTGATCTCCAAATGTAGAAGAAAGCTGTAAGACTATTGTATAAATGAAATCATACTAAAAATATTACACCAGGTGTGACGTTCATATCACCAACTCTTCGAGATCGGATGATGACTGTGATGACTGACACGCTCTGCAACACTATCTACACGAGGAACCTGCCTGCTAATGTTGTCTGTGGTTTTAGCGTAGCATCAGGAACATGCAAGGTGTTTATCCAGATAAATTATTCATTAAAATACTTTTTTCCGATTTATAAAGTGACAAAGTATTACTGCAATCTATAAGAAACATCACTATAACCATTAAAAATATTATACATGCGTATGTAAGAGGAAAGCAGAAGGAACCTAGAGGTAAGACACTCCGTTCTCCACTTTCCACCGAATTAACAAGGTGAGTGGTTTGTTACCAAAGCGAAGAAATGAAAATACGAATAAATAATAATTTGTTTCCCCGGGTGGGAATCAAACTTACATACACACACACACACGCTTGTGTCCGTGAGCTACGACGGCCTCATTGTAATCTTATAAGCGACTATTTTTATATTGTCTTCATAAAAGCAAAACAAATTCTTGATGTTCTACATCATTGATGAATAGATATTGTAGAAAAATGGATATGCAGGATGTGGGTACTTCATTTATTTAGAAAACGTATAAAAATATTAAACGTAGCGGGACTCGAACCCGCGCCTCTTGGAAACTGATCAGGCTTTTCCTTTCCTAAGTGTGGATTAACATTTAAAAAATTGTTAAAAATATGTAATTGGTTCTTTTTTGAGAATCTTAAAACAAATTTGAATTACTAAAAATATGTACCTAGTCAATATATGTGCAGATTTTTTATTTAAACATTTTTATGTTTTCTTACTAGGGCGATAATGGCGGTCCCTTTACTATTTACTCAAATATCTCTGAAGAAACCATTTTGGTAAGTGTATTGTTTTTTTATTTTATTTCCAGCTTCGTACTGTGCTCTGCATGTAGCAGGAGAGGCAGAAAGTACTTTTAAGTGGTTCTGGAGGCATTCGGTAGATGAAATCAAAGCCGCGCTTTGCCTTAGAGGCACCAAAAGCAAAGGAAGGACAAAAATAAATATTTAATTTCCTCGAGTGGGAGGTGAACTCACGACTGTGTTGCGCTTGAGCCCCTGCACCACAACTGGTCTCAATTTTTTTCGTTCATTCATTTTATTAATTTGTAGAGATGAATAAAATAAAAATTAATAAAATGTTATATATAATTCAACAATCGAATTGTTGCTTTAAGCATTTAAACTATCAAAAAACTATTTGAAACTTATTAAATGTGCTTAAAATGTAACATTATCTGTTTTTTTAGATTGGAGTGGCGTCGTTCGTCGAAACAAACGGTTGCAACGACGACCTGCCCTCAGTATTCACGCGAGTGCAGCATTACTTGACGTGGATCAGTGAAACTACTGGTATTGTTTTGGACTAGCTTCTAGAACATGGCCATGTAGTTCATAAGTTTTTTTGTATCTTAATCACTTTTAAGTTTTAAGTATTAACTGTATTTTTTTTTTTCTATAATATTCTTTTTTTGTACTTATTTACGTAAGGTACATTTTTCCATGTTTTTATTGAAAGTGATTATTTCTTGTTGTTTTGTTACTTTTTATAAACTATTCGCCAACCGATAATAAAAGTAAAAGTAATCAAATTAAATTGATTATTTGATACAAAAATCATCTTCACGCTGTATCCCGCACACATCAGGGTAGGCAGAGGGAACCTAGTGTTAAGATACTCCGTTCCCCACTTTCTGCCGAATTTTGGAGGCAATACGTGTTGAGTGGCAGAACTCAACGCCGCGCTTAACCTCGACACCAGACCGAAGAAATGGAAACATAAATTTAAGTAAATATTTCATCTCCTCGAGTGGGGATCGAACCCACAACCAGTCGGTTTTACAGTCATACTTCGTGCCGCTGCGTCACGACTGGCGACACTCAGTACCGTACTCAAATTTTCAAATAATGAGTATTCAGCGATCGTAAACAACTTTCCAAACTTTTTTCCAATTCAGATTTCAAATACATAAAATAAAAGTGTACCAAATGAAAAACTTTATTTTATTTCAAGCTCCTTTATTAACCAGGTACCAGACGTCCACATTATTCTGAGAATTGAATTAATATTGATTTTGACAATAATATCTATATTCTATAAAACAGTTTGAGTACTAATACTTAAAATATTTCACTAAGAATGATTGATGATGACATTTTTTATTCATTTATTGGAATAGATAAAATGTTAAATTTATAGAATATGAAAAATTAGTTTAATATTTTTTTTCCCAAATATAAACAATAGCAAAATACCAATTTAAATATAAATATAATAATAGTGGATTTAAAATAATTTCAAATAAAATGAATAGATCATTTTTGAGCCATATCTATAAATTTTTCTTTACAGATCTTTTCACTTCGGTACCATCACATATTCCTTCGTTCGTCTAAACAATTACAGATACAACAAATCAGTGTTGCTACATGAAAATTTAAATGTGCGACGTAAGCCTTCCGTACATTTTGCGAACCAAACACAATTTATTTATTTATATAAATCATTCATTTTACAACAACAACTTTACACATAATTTATAATTATATCAGATTTTAAATTTAATATCTTATGCATAGATTTGTTGAATCCTTTCAATGATTGCTTAAAGAAACTGCCATTATGGTGTTTTTTTATTTAACACAAAACACAATAATGACAGTTCATTTTAGTCACCATAATTTTTAATAAACTCCTGTAGAATTTTCTTATTTTACATATTGATATATTTTAAAATTAACAAAATTATCACTACTAAACGTTGAGACTAGAGGTAAAACCTATATTAAATAATTAATCTTTAACCTAAATCTACATATATATTGCATAGTGCTTGCCACAAGTGGTTTGTTTTATTATATTTTAAAAGAAAACAACAGTTGTACAGATTTCATAATGCACTACATACATATGTCTAGCTAATTGATTTATTTCCTAAGTTAATATTAAAATTTCGATGATTTTTAAACAAAATTTATATTATTAAAGTTTTTTTACGAGGCGTCATAGATTTCTCAATCGTAGATAGATCTTTCAACCGACGCCCCAATTAAAAGTTAAAATGACAAATTTTCAGTTGTAAAACATTTTTCTCTTTAAAGTACAATCAGTGTTGTTTATTTATTTAGAATTGAAACGTTAAAATGATCAAGCTTTTGTCAATTAATATAAAAAAAACTATTAATCTAGAAATTGGCAAAGCTGTAGACAATATGTACAAACAAGCCTCCCCAGCGCTTACTTACAATAACTAAATTTACTAAATATTACCATGAGACGACAATTCCGTTTTCTTTTTCGTATTTACACGTTAAAATTGATTTTTTAAAAAACAAAAAAAATATTAAAATTAATCCATATCTTAAATAAATATAATGAACATTAATTAAAAAACAGCACAGTAAGTAAATCTTAAAGAAGCAATAATAATTAACAAACTACCATTATACGATATCACAGTTCATTTATGCAAAAAGTATTATAAAAACAAATATGCCAAAAAATATTTGAATTATGAGAAAACGCTTTATGGCAATACTTACTTAGAATACCAACACGCAATTTTAAAAAATATAATTATATTATACACATGGCAACACTGAGAGCATAGATAAAGTTGCAAGTGCGAGCGTCATATTTAACGTAATTTTATCTGTACCAATTTAAATTCATAATAAAAATATTAAACGTGCGTTAAAATACACAGAAAATATTTCACATTTCATTTGATATGAAATAATTATTTAATATTAAATATAATGTGCTGACATCGAAACATTTGAAAATTGAATCGTTTTAATGGCGATAAGTACATTTCCACTTTAAATAAAATATTTCATCTTTTTTTGTAACACAGATAGATCATAAGAAAACGTTAAATTATCAATTTAGGGTTTTAGGCACGAACAGATATGAAAACAGATTCTTTTGCTATATTTAATGTAATTTCTATATTATGTTGAAAATTATTAGTGAAAATGTACTCATTTGTAAATTTATAATGAAAATTAGCTAAGTATAATTTGAATGTTTATGTTGGACATAGGACCTTGAGAATATAATCTGTGAGCAGTGTGGGCACGGTAGGGCTGTCTTCATTTATTGCTTTCAAGACTGCAAATTTTAAAAAATATATAATTAACTGCATAAAACATATAGAATTTTACTTTATTATATTCAATATAATCATAAATATTCTAATTACATAAAAAAATACTATATAATATATACTATTGCATACAAAACACTAAGTATTTTTATTTACATTAAATGAAATCTACAGATAAATGCTAATAATAACTATTATTCCATAATATTAATAATATTTACAATAATAATTATATAAATCAAGCCATAAACATTCAATATCTATAAATATTCTCAATAAATGTTAAATAAAATATAAATAAATAGAATTTCTAATAGTGTACAAAACATGTTGTGTAAAAACAATTCGAGAATTTCTCGTATAAAGTATGAAGTATACAAGATTAACCAATTAACTTCTTCCAGGAAGTTTCACATTCGATTTCCGTTGTTAATATTTATGGATTTGATTGATTAATGCATTTGAATTCAATAAATATTAAAACATAACTTTAATGTTGTAATCTACAACTGTACTTTGAGAAATTATTAGATTAGTATTGAATAACAAACTGGGTCACAAATACTTCTTACAAATAATATTTTAATATTTTTAAATTGATAAAATAAGATTTCAATTTTAAATGGGAATCGAATCCACAACTACTGGTTTAGTCATAGCTGCTAGACCAACAGAGAAATAAATAAAATATGTAAGTGAATACTTACTCTTGATAAGAACTTGAAGGGACTGGTTGTCGGGAGGACCATTGTCCAAGTGGAAAGGGATAACTGTTGTCAAGTACTGGAACAAGAAAGATAATGTTTTATCATTTAGAATAGTTTAATAGTTATTTTAAATCATTTCAAATAAATATATTTATTTTTATCTATATGTTTCTATAAGTGACAAGTTTTTTATTAAAAAGAAAAAATATTGTACACACAATTAATAAATGTGCATATAATTACAAAAAATGCATTTCTAATAATTTTCTTTTAATATTATTATTTGTCTTGCATATATTGGCTTCACTATATATAAACATACATAAAAAGTTTTGATGTGTCAGATTACAACAAAAAGCTTAATGCAGCATCAGATTAAGAACTTACTAAAATTAGGTATTAGAGACCAAGAATGTCCATATATAATTCGCGCCATTTTTATTGCGTTTTTTTTATAAAAACTAAACTAGTTTATTTGCATGTTCCATACATGCAAATAAACTAGTTTTTAATTTATCTGTTATTGACATTTCTGACATTTCACATACATATAATTATAATGTAGGTACGCGAGGTCTAAGCTGAGTTTTGCATTTTTGTGAGTGTATGTAGATTTACGCCCAATATTAACGTCAATCTTAGATTGTTTCATATATCTATCCAATCTCTAGATTGGATAGATATATGGAACAATCTAAGATTGACGTTGGAGATAGGTTATTAATATTGGGCGTTAGTGTGTCACTTGACTGTTCTAAATCGGTTTATACTGTTTTTTTTTTTGGTGTGATTTATTAAAAAGTAAAGAAAATCGGTCTTGTTTACTGTAAATGATGGAAAAATGTATAAATATGAACGAGCAGTAAAAAAAAAATCGTGCACACACCATTTTGGATCATATAATAAGTTAAATGACAAGTCTTAAGAGAGTTAAAATTATGACGATGCAATGATTTTTATCTCAAAAAAATGAATAAACGTCATTTTTAAAAGGTTTTTTGTCTGGGTCCACTTAAAAAGATACTTTTATAAAAGCCTCGCGAATAGTAAATTCTAATTATTTATTACTAACATGCTTCCGTCGTGGTGGTGGCGCATATGTTACGTCATACTTAACTAAACATACAGCCCTTTTGGGATTAGAATCCATCACAAATATTTTTTTTATTAGTAGATAATATTTTATTTTAATCATAAAAAAATGTCTTATAACACAATAATGATTTCTTAAACACAACTACTACGTTAACATTTCTATTAACTTTAAATATTTTAACATAAAATGACATTATATAATTGAAACATACCTTTGATTCAGAGTGGCTAGTATTTAAATTCGGAGATCTAGGAGCACCAGGCCGCTTCTTCTTCTCAATGTGGTATTGTCTGCGTTTGTTCTGCACCGCCAGTAGCAATGATATGAAAGTATTCTTCAGTTCCTTCTCATATTCCAATTCGTCTCTCAAAGCCAGTTCGGCTATGAGGGTTTCAGAGAACTCCCTGATAAGCACTTCCAGTTCCATGAATATCTCGTTCAGTTGGGCGAGTGATAGCTGTCGCAATTCTGTTAATTGATAAATTATATTATAAATATTTTAATAATAAAGATTGCATTATAAAGAAGTAATAAAATTTTATAGGGCTTTATTTAGCTTCACACTGTATCCCGAACACAACAGGTACGGCAGAGGTAACGAAATGATAAAGCATTTCATTCCCCATATTTCTCCAAATTCTAGAGAAATGAAAACACAAATTTAAATAAATATTAAACAAAGCCTCGAGTGGGAATCGAACTCATAACCAGTGACACACTTGTGTCCCTTTATTTATAAAATTTCTAGATCTCTTACATTATTGAGCGAATTTAAATAGAAAAGTTAATAAATACTTTTTGGGTAAAACCCTACTGCAATAGAACAAAAGGACTTATTTGATAAAATGCTTAACTGTTTTGAGTTTGAACTTTTAATAGTAGTATGAAAAGATATGCAATACAAAAAAACCCACGGAGAAAGGTGAACGGACGCCCTCACGATATATTTATAAGCAAAAGAGTCATTTCATCAACTACTCTCTGTTTTATATATACCTTTCTACTATGTTATTATTGTCACATAGTGTCAAAACACTGGTTTATTCACTACGCCTAATTCGAGACATTGCGTGTCAAATTGGGAATCAACACCGTGCTTTGTCATTCCCTCGAGTGGGAATCGAACCCACAACCCACACACCACTGTATACAGATACATCACGTTAAAATAAAAACATAGTATATTCCTATAGAATTACAAGTATCGAATGGTTTCTTAGAAATCAAAGTTTTGTTTATCGTTTCAAAATTAAAATAGCTGATCTGATAGCATTTGTAGCAACTTGATATCATGCAAATCGATGATCGTGGAATATTTATTTTGTGAATTATACATAACTACGTTTCTATATTCGTTTAGTTTATATAATATGTATGTATGTATGTCTATAGAATAGTATACGAACAGTAGACGAATTATATATGTAATAGGTCAAAGTAGATTTTTATTTCTATAGAAAAGAAAGAAAAGAATAGAAAGTTCTTCTTATAATTTGTAAGAAATAAAAAGATTATTGTAAAGAGGATATAAAATATAAAAGAAAGTAACATAAAAAATTAAAAACCACAAGAAGCTACGACCCATGTGATTGTCAAAAATGTTGACGCATTTTAATGTTTTTCGAAAATTTTACATTTTATTGCATTAAATGATTTTATAATATGTTTATAATTGAGACCAGTCGTGGCGATTGGTCCGATTTCCACTCGAGGAAATGAAATATTTCATATTTTAATTTTCTCACTCTGGCAACGAGGCAACGCGCAGCGTTAAGTTTCGCCACTTAACATACAATGCCTTGAGAAATCAACGGATAGTTCGGCACGTAACCGTCTTAATACTTTCAGAATACGGCGGAGAGTGGGGAACGGATTTTTTTTAATGAGAGTGTCTTAACATTAGCTTCCCGGGTTACCTCTACCTAGCCTATCATGTGCGGGATACAGCGTGAAACCAAAAAAGTTTACAATTTAACTAGCACCGTTTATTTCCAAATCTTGAATTAACAACTCAATAAACAAAACATTTAAAGTCCAAACCTGTCGATTCTCTTTCAAACAATCGAACATCTCACACTTTTAATAATGTTTATTTATTCTCCACACTGTATATTTATGTTTACATTTGAGACGTTGGTTTCTTTACGAGATGAGATGTCATGTCTTTGTCGAGTCATAAAATGTTTTGTATTGGCGACGACTTATGAAGCCATTTTGTTATGTTTGTGAATAGGTAGTAAGTTCCGCTTGACCTACTATTCGATAGAAAACCTCGGTGTTTCATTTGTGTATATAAAAATATATGAAATATTAATATTAAATTTAGAGTGTTTTGCTTCAAACGGTTCTTTGAAGTGGTCGATATAACAATATTGACAGTTTTGTGATATTTAATGTAAAAATATTTTCTAATAATCGTTTCCCTATACAATTAAATATAGATGAATTTCGCCAAACAACACATCTTGCTATCTATAAAATCCGTTATTTCCTAATATGCGAGTAGTGCGTGAAAAGAAATATCTATCCATAGACTAAATTGTAATGTATTTTATTCTATCTGTATAAATTTATTGTATTCTATCATAGAGAAAAATATCGCGCGGCATCTACTTCCACCATCTAATACACAATGTCTCGAGAATTGGGCGAAATTTTGTAGAACGACAGAGTATTTTACTATATTCCTTTTTTTTTTCGAACTTGAGGTTAATGCTGTTAGCCCTATTGGCCTTTACAGCGACACCGGGTGGGTAGGGAAGAGGGTACTCTGTCCCAGAAGAAATGCAAGCACTACCTGGCTGCTTGAGAGGGGTCGACGACTGTAAGGGCGTCCCCTGCGGGGCTCGAACCTCGGCTTACAACCTTCGAGCGGGCTGGGAAAAAATATATTCCTCTGTCTGCTATGCGGGATAAGTCTAGCAACTGTGAGTGTCGGAACTCAACGCGGCGCTTTCACCGCTGTGAGAGGAAATGAAAATATCGAACCCACAACAATCACACCACCTGTCACTGCGCAAACCTGTTTTGACATGGAAAATTAAACTAAAAAAACATACAAAATTCAATAACAATAAAAATATCCAATAATATACTTACTATCTTCATAAAGTGGCGAATTAAGAACCTCCTTGCCTTTCTCCAACGCCTCATTATACTCGAGCAGGTCCCCTTCCGAGGACGGCGTCTCTTGCATCATGTCATCTATTTCTTGTATCACCTGTAATATATTGTGTGTTTAATGAAGATGTGATTGAAATTATAAATTATGTGAAAGTATCGAAGTAACTAGTCAATTGAAAGTTTTAGCTTCACGTTGTATTCCAAATATATCAAAGGGTGCATAGTGTGAAGATACTTATTCCCCACTTTCCGCTGAATTTTCGAGAAATTGCGTGTTATGTGGCAGGACTTAACGCTGCGCTGTGTCTGGTTACCAAAGCAAGTAAACAAAAGTATTAAATCATTTATTCTCTCGAGGAAGAATCGAACCCACAGCCTTCGCGTTTACGGTCACATGCTGTGCTACTGCGCCACTACGGGCTCATTGAAAATTGTGTTTTAGATATTACATTAAATAAACTCATATTATATATTACTAGCGACCCGCTCGCGGCTTCGCCCGCTTATACCACAGAATGATTTACTTAACACACTGAATTATGTTCGTGTTT
>JAATLQ010027180.1:9916-36614 GCA_013421005.1 Heliconius erato x Heliconius himera
CAGGAGCCAATTATTACAATTTTACATATCTTCGACCCTTCCCTTAACAAGTAAAATTATTTATGGATGGATGGCTCCAAATAATAATATACTTAAAGAAGTGCAAAATGCAAAAAATAGTTAATAGTATAAAGCAAAAAAAAATGTCAAGTTAATAATGATAAAATCTCTACATATAACTGTAATTTAACTGATCGCTTTCTTGTACACGGATGATATTTAAGAAAATGTATTCTTCCTCAAAGTAATAAGGCGCAAAACTAAGATTTTTTAAATTTTTGTCTGTGTGCGTGTCTCAGAAACGGCTAACTTATTTATGTGCATTTTTCACTACTGTATTTTGCTAAACTTCTCTTTATATTTAGTGTTTGTTTTATTTGAATCGGTTTATAAATAAAATTATATCTTAAAATAATTGCAGATAGTCTTTAAAATTATTCAGATTAGTAAACAAATAAAAGCATAATTCAAGCGGGCGAAGCCACGAGCGGGTTTCTAATAATATAAAAAAACATTAACAGTCGCGTATGGAGAACGGCGAGAAGCGTGCGCTGATAGTGGGCGAGATGATCGCGCACTGCGGCCGGCACGCGGACGCGGCGCGCGCGTACCACGGCGCGGGCAGGGACGACCGCGCGCTCGCGCTGTACCTCGACCTGCGCATGTTTAACAAGGCACAGGTAATAAATATCAATCAATGTTTGTAAAGTTTGTTCAACACTAAGGGTAAACAGTATTTTTAGGAAATGTTAAAAAGATTATTTCTTTGCAGCTTCACACTTGTCCTCGCATAATGATGCGGAGAGGGTATCGAGGGCTCGAATTTATATAATTGTAATTTAATAGTATGTGTTGAGTGTCTTCAACATAGTTGTTTGTCTTGTTCAGAGCAAAGAAAACGAAACAAATCATACATCGAACCCACAACTGTCACGTTTACAGACGTTGTCCCACTCTGAGGAGCACTCTTTATACAGTGTGTAGAATGACGAAAATTTTAAGTATAAGTAGGTTAATAGTAGATTTTTTTTATATTAATGATTTGTGTTTATTCACAAGTAAGAACTTTATTGTAATTAAGCTAATTATTTAATTAGTAATAATCTTTTAAATGTTCCAAATTGTTCCTATTTTAAGACGTAAGATCTCTTCTTATCTTATCCACCCATCTTTCTACAAAGATCTTATCCATCTTTCTACAATGATTGTTTTGTGGTCTTTACTAGATGAATGATTTTTTTCCTGAAGTGGGAATCTCAATCCATACCCGTTACGTTGACAGTGATACCAAGACCTCCCTTTTAAAATAAAAGTAAATAAATTAATTTCTAATTGTTCAGGAATACATAGGCGAAGGCGAGGGTCTATCTAGTATAGCCAGACAGCGCGCGGAGTGGGCGCGTCGTGTGAACGAGCCGCGCGCCGCCGCCGAGATGTACCTGGCGGCGGGGGACGTCAAGCGAGCCGCCAGGCTGCTGGCTGAGAGTGGACGAAGAGACATGTTAGTTAGAATTATACCTGTTGTACGTATATAAAAAGTGTAAAAGTAAAGATGGATCGACGAAATGTTACAAATAGCTGGTGATAATTGAATTAAAAGCCCAAACAACAAACAAACATGGAGAAAGTTGGAGGGTGTTTTCTACCCTAGAGGGGCTTTACAGTAAACTACAAATATTATACACAAGAAAAAATATTATACTTCATAATATAACTACTTTCTATACTTAATATAAAGAGGAACAAGCTAAATAAATCTAAAAATTAAAACCGAATCCTTCGAGTATCACTTTGTTGTCAGTTTTACAGTACCTCACAGAAAAAAAATGTTTCCGTTGCCTGTTGATGCCCCCTATTTAAAATTAACACAAAGTAAACGTAACCAAAGAAAAATATTAATATAAAAAAAAACTAAACAAAACCAGCTATATTATCAACGTAAAATAAATATTTAAAAGTATTAAAATTGAAAGTAACACAAAATTTAATACCAGAATACAGCAAAACTTAAACGAACCAAGAAATAAAAAAAATCTAACTAATCTACTATTCAAAAAAACGAAGAGAACCGAAGAAAAATATGAATTAATAATAAACAGCAATTAATCACATTAAAATTAACAGTAGATCAGGTCCGTGCGGCTCCAAGACTAGATGTAATTTTGAATAAATGATGGCTTCTAAAGTATTTATTATAATGATGTACAGCAAAGTATAATTTTAATCTAGATGAAATGCTAAAGGTGAATATTATATTTATATTGATAAGGATGAATACCAAATTATATAAAATACATTAACAATAAATCAGAAAGCCCATTTTTGGCGACCTTTTCGTAAAACTACTAAATTCCTTGTTGCTTTTTGATGGTTTTAATTAACATGTCAAACAATAAATTGCATATTAAATAGAAAGATATTTTAATCATATATATCGAGAATACATTACAAATATGATAAAAAAATGGCCTATGTGCATTCCAAGATCTTCAAATATCTCTGTATGAAATTTTATCACAATCAATCAATTTCATATAGAGATATTTGGTTTGGCCGTGATTGCGTCACAGGCAGACAGAGTAACTTTCAAAATAATGTAAGTATGGATTATATGTAATACTCATATAAAATATTATTAAAATATCTAAATATTTTCAACAGGTTAATAGAACTAGCACGAAAAATGGATAAAGGATCAAGTGATTCCCTGCGGCATCTAGCAGAAGCTCTCATAACCGTTGGTGAATACGCAACTGCCGGCGATGTGTATCAACGTCTTGGCGATTACAAGTGAGAAAATAATTCTTATTTAATATAAATAATTCTTAATAGTTAAGCAAGTTAATAATTCGTGCCTCCAAATGGGAATCGAACTTACAACCGTCGCGTTACATTCATGTAGCTCAACTGAATTATATATATAATATATACCTAGTAAAGAATCTATAACCGAATACCTCATAGTACCGAATAAATATTATATATGTTTACAAATATTGCTTACAATTTTTATAACTTTTTTTGTTTAGCTATTTTTGGTATAATTTTTTAATTTTATTTTTAGTCTATTACCTTTTCTAATTTTTATAATTGAAGCTCTGTTTATGTTATAAGTTTAAGTTTATAGTTTGTAGTTTCTTTTTTTTTTAGTTTAGATTTGAGCAACAATTTGAATATACATCTAAAGTTAGCCTATAATTGAGACATACTTTGTATCAATATATTTATAAATGTTTGTAAACTATTGTAGTTTTAGTATGTAACGTAGGCTTCTCAATAAATAAATAAAATAAATAAATACATATAAAATAGATTAATTATTTTTATAGGAAAGTGTCACAACTCGCGGTAATAGCGGGCGAATGGTCACGAGCGTTCGACCTCGTCCGCGAACATCCAGAATGTAAACAAGAGGTTTACCTACCGTACGCGCATCGTATGGCACAGGAGAATAAGTTTGTTGAAGCACAGAAAGGTAGTGAATTTAATATTTTTTTCACGCTGTTTCCCGCACGCAGTAGACACTCCAGTTCCCGCCGAATTCTTGAGGCATTAAGTTTTAAGTGGCGGTACTCAAATGAAAATATTAAATATTTAATTTCACCGAGTGGGATCGAACCCACTGTCGTTTACAATGCTTGTTTGCTCCTTGCGCATAGGACTTTATTTATGTACATATCTGGAGGTAGATACATTATAGTGTGTAGCTATTTTGAAAAGAAAAAATGAAATAAATCAGCTTCACTCTGTATCCCGCACACAGTTTCGACTGGGGATCGAACCCACAACCAGTCCTTCTCTTGTAGTCGTGGAGCGTCCGAACTCGACTTCCACTTGGAAGAGAAAATTAATTTAATTTCCTCTCTCAGGTGCAAAGACAAAGCGTAACGTTGACTTTTGTCCCTAAAAGCGCAACAAGTATCTTGAAAATTGGGCGTTGATAACCTACCTATCCTGTTCTATGAGACATACAGCGTTAAGCTATACTTACCGCTACTTATACACTTGTTTTTATTATTAAATATTTGTTTGTTCCAGCTTACCACATGGCTGGTGATGCGACTACAGCGATGCGAGTATTCACAGTGCTCGTGGCCAACGCTGTGGTCGAGGAGCGTTTTAATGACGCAGCTTACTTGCACCATCTACTGGCATCACAAAATTTGGAATCGGCTATGAATAATGAAAAGTTAGTTGTATGTCATTTTTAGGGGTGGACCGAGAATACTGGCGGCCCTAGGCTAATAAATTTTTAGGGGTTGGAAATTAATGAAATATTTGCCATCTAGTAATAAACTGTTTTCAATAGCTATGTTGTACAGATGTTGAAAAATTCAAGGAATTTTGAGTCCGTTTGAGGAGTTTTAAGGACGTCGAGGCCCAGGGGCACAAGTGTCTGACTGTAAACTTGACGATTATAGGCTAGATTCCTACTCAGGAAATGAAATATATATATTTTTTCATTTCCTCGCTCTGGTAATAAGGTGAAGGAACTTTAACGCCCCGATATACCTCTACACCAGATCGATGAAATGAAAATATTAAATATTTAATTTCCTAAAATGAGAATCGACCTTACAACCTGTCGCGTTCACAATCCCACGCCTGTGCCCCTGCACTGCAACATATTACATATTGCTTGATTACTAAAATAATTAACCAATTGGTTTACCAATAGAGACCGTGACACATTTCTACAAAAGTACGTGCAAAATGATCGTCTCGCGCGTATCTACCACGCGTACGACTCAGTGCACCGTTGCGTGCATGAGCCGTTCTCACTGTGCCAGCCCGATGCGCTGCTAAACGCAGCACGATATGTGCTAGCGCTGTTGGACGCTGCGGCGCCGCCTGGAGTGTCTATGTTGTATCCTTTATTATATGAAAACAAGAAAATGCCGCAGTTTTTTTGTACCAGATAGAAAAACATTTGATGATACTTTGTTTTATTTTAAAAAATATTTTTAACAAGCGACCCAAACGCGGCTTCGCCCGCTTTAGAATAAAATAAATCAGCTTCACGCTGTATCCATATACCTGCACATAGCAGGGTAAGGCAGAGGGAACCTAGTGTTAAGACACTCCGTTCCGGACTTGCTGCCGAGTTCTGGAGGTATTGCGTGTTGAGTGGCGGAACTCAACGCGTGTGGCGTTGTGTGCACACTATGTGCCCCTGCGCCACGACTGGCCTCTAAGTATTGAATATATTTAAACTTAAAAAAAACATCTAGCTACAGTATTAACTAAGTAGCCCTACTATAATGGATACAAAGGGATATTAACATTATGTTATAAAGTCAATATTCATATAATTTCATAAATATCTAATTATATTTCTTTCTCCAATTACATCTCGTTGATAATGTTTGTATTTGCATTTTTTTTAAAGATTTTTTTTCTTAATTTATCATCAGTTGTTTGTACTTATGTTTAGCAAAACAAGCCAAGGTTCTCAACGCTAATATTCTGGCGCGACAAATGCTGGACAAGATTTTAGGCCTTCAAGTGCCTACAAAATTTCAGGTACATACATTTTTTTAAATAACGTTATTTTTTTTAGTCTAGGAACCTACGCACTACGCACCGCCCAATTTTTATGATATTACTTGCTTACTTTGTTTTGTTACTAAAGCGAGGAAATAATTCATTGTTCGGGCGGTAATCGAATCCAAAACTGTCGCGCTTATAGTCAGACGGTGTGTCACTGCTCCACGACATCCTCAATCTCTATTCTTATAATAAAAAAACTATTATATACTATATATTTCTTACTATATTCTTTTAATAGCGCCATCTTTCTTATTTCGCTAAAATTATGTTGTGGTTTTAGGCAGCGTTAGATGAAATAGTAATACTGTAGTTTTCAACTTCTTTTTTTATTTAAACTCAATGCATGTAGATGGCGTGATTTTAAAAAAAAGTACAGTAATAAACCATTTATTAATTTACACTAAAGATTATAAATTTTATAAATTAATCTTAATTTTTCGGTTCCAAAATCTATATATGAAAATAAAATGGTATTGTGGTACAGTTTATAAAATGATCGCGGTGGTTGTGGATTGGATTTCCCACAAATTGTTATTCCCAAAAATTATACAAATATATATAGAGGCCAGTTAAGGCACAGGGGCATAAAGTGTAGTTGTAAATGCGAAAGATTGTGGGTTCGATTCCCTCTTGCGAAAATGAAATATTTAATATTTTCTTTTCTTGGCTCTGGTGACAAAGCAGAGCGCAGCTCCGCCACTCACTCGGAGCAGAGTGTCTTAACACTAGCTTCCCTCTATTTACCCAGGTTCAACCAAATAAAAATAAAAAAATAGTAGGACGTCATGGCGCAGCGATACAGCCTCTAGCGACCGTTATAGATTGGATCCTGCTCGCGGGAATAATAGCTTAATAAAATATTTTTATACCACCAGGAAGGTGTAGAGTTACTAATGCTAAAGAGTGGAGTGACCGGTTCTAATAATGAAGACGAAGTCTCTCCGCTGTGCTGGCGTTGTCGGCGCCACGTGCCGCCCCTCGCAAACCAATGTCCGCGGTGCAAACACCGATTTGCCTATTCGTTAGCTACTCATGGTAAGAAAACGTTTAGCTTATCATCCACACCACCTGGGTATGTGGCAACCCACTACTTTGCGGTTTCGTAGGAACTTCCTTCCACGCGGTACGGAACTGTGGAATGGCCTACTCGCGGCAGTGTTTCCAGGTCGATATGACATGGATACCTTCAAAAAGCGCGTCTATCTCTACCTTGTCGGCCGGCAACGCACCGCTCCTCTGGTGTTGCACGGGTCCGTGGGCGGCGGTAATCACTTGCCATCAGGTGACCCGAACGCTCGTTTGAATAGTCCTTTTCTATAAAAAAAAGCTTCATACTGTATCTATAGAGACATGTGTTTTCGAAAAACACACCTATTGCCAGACATACAGGAAACGTATTCGGTTCGGTAACATATTAGTCCGGTATTTGTGTTCAGGAACGTAACTCTTAAAAAGACGATTCCAATTTTTATTTCTCACACGAGATTCTTCTTTTTCCACTTGGAAAAATACTAAGAAACTGAGAAGAAGACAATGCACGGGTTTAGTTCCACCAAGCAGATGGAAATGGAGTGTCTTAACACTCGATTTCCTCTGCCTATCCTGTTGTATGCCGGACACAGCGTGCACCTAGAAACGGGTAGACTAAGATGGCATTCTTAATAATGTATAATCCCAAATATAGGCGATTAATACGTTTAAAATAGTTTCATTTAAAAGTAAGTTAAGTTACGTACCGATATTATATATATCCATAAATTTGCAGAAGTGCTACCTTTAGTCCAGTTCGAGCCAGCTGAAGGCATAGCTCATGAGGAAGCAATGAACTTGATACAAAGCATGCCTATACCTGAAGTGGATAATGCACAGGTCGAAGGTGCAGATATTTTACGAATAAATCACGATATCGACTATACAGACCCCTTTATGGATAAAGTAGAAGAGGTAGGTATTGTATTACCTTCCATTTTTAACCAACTGCGTGACACAAAAGAGGGTGTGGTATGCCTGTTTGTTTCTATGTTTCTTTGTAGAAACCAAACGTCTTAACCTTGTGGTTGTCATGACATGTTTAATAAAAAATCACCACGGCGAAAATCAGAAATCATATTGAATAAAACGCTGTAATTTTAGTTCATTTGAATTTTACAGTGCTCCTTGTAAAAAATTCTAATAGGATTTTTGTTTTATTTTTATAATTAACATTTTTTTATGTTATTGTATTTTTTTTTATCTATTTTTTTATAATAAAATAATTGCACCTTCATGCTTTTTTCAACAGGGACGACCTAATGTTAAAACAATATAATATATTACTATAATATAGCTAACAGCAATAGCTTATAAGTTATATTATTGTAAAGTTGTATCTAAATCCGTTCAGTTTTTGCGTGAAAGTTAAACAAACGTCCTCACAAACTTTCCCATTTATAATATTAGAAGAAAGGACAGGATAAAAACATAACATAATTTTTATTATGCTTATAATAGGAAGACGAAGGCACAGTGATCTGTAGTCGTTCAGCGCTCCTCCATCTGAGTCCGGTATCGGTGGTGACAGTGGAGAGACCGCCGCTATCTCCCCTCTACTACCGTAACATGCTGCCCGAACTACCCGTCACTACGTGTCCTGCTTGTCAAAATGTAAGTGTTTGTATTTAATTTATTTATCCCCCCCGAGTTTCAATCGAACCCACGACCGTCGCTTCTACAGCCAGACGTTGTGCCGCTACGCCACGACGACCTTAATTTAATAATGAATTCGTAATTACGAATACAAAAATTTAAAATGGAAATCGTATAATAAGATTAATTTTTGTAAAATTTAATATGTTTGTAAAAGTTGCGGGAGATTTTCATATGTTTTATTAAAGTTACGTTCACTGATTTATCGAGAATATTGAATTAATTTTATAAAAATAAAACTATATTTCAGACTCAGATTTAACATTTATTATGTATGTATACTTTCGATAAAAAAACATAAATCGCCAAATATATAAAAATGTATAATAAAATAAAAGAATACAATGCCTTTTCTGAAAGCAGCTGTTCCGTGCACGCGATATTTGTGAATTAAATCTCACCTGGTTTCCGTTAGTTCCTAATCTGCTTCTGCTTCTATTATAAAGCAACAGAAGACATCTTTGTATTTATGTTATACTAGCGGCACACTTGCGGCTTTGCTCGCGTATCATTCATAATTATTCTGTTATGCTACATATAAAATAAACAATAAAAAATATATAATCAATATAATGTATACATTTAATAATTTTGATTGGCCAGTCGTCGCGCAGGGGTACAGAGAGTGACTAAAACCGACTGGTTGTGGGTTCGATCCCCACTCGAGGAGATGAAATATTTATTTAAATTTATATTTACATTCTTCGCTCTGGGGATTGGGGAACAGTGTGTCTTAGTTACAATATGTTAGTGAAGAACTGAAAGTTATATCGCTAATTCCAGTGTGCCTTTTCGTCAAATATACAAGTAAAAAAAAAATATCGCACAAAACGTCATCTTATTTTTTTATAGTAGATAAAAATAGTATTACACAAGTCGGATGATACTTAGTAGTACCGAAACTAAAGTTATCTCATTAGTCTCTTTCATCAATTATTCTTGTTACTGAGGCCTTCTATTTGGAGACTTTTTGTGAGTGGCTTAACTTTTGTTCTGAATAAAAAAATATTGTTTCGTGTGAAGTGCAAGTGTCTATAACGATTTGTCGAATAGTATAGTTATTGTTATTAATAATATCTACATAATTTAAATAATATGATTAAGGACAATGGGGCCAGTCGTGGCACAGGGGCACAAGCGTGGGACTGTAAACGCGACAGGTTGTGGGTTCGATCCCCACTCATGGATATGGGATATTTAATATTTTCATTTCTTTGCTCTGACGCCGTGGCAAAGCGCGGCGTTGTATTCCACCACTCAATGCGCAATGTCTCCAGTCCTTAAAATCTTAGAAGGCTATAAAATATAAAGTAGTCAATAAGTGATTTTTTCTAAAATTAGAATTGAAAAAGTAGTACTATATGTAAAAATTATTATAAAATATGTCTACGCTTTAAGCATTAACTGCAACATTAAATATAACAATAATACTGTATTAAATAATAAAAAATATAAAAAGCGCTTTTAAGTAAATAGTAATGCTTCACGCTGTATGCTGCACACAGCTGAATAGGCAGTGGGAACCTAGTGTTAAGACTGACGTTCCCCAATTTTTGAGGTCAGTTGTGACGCAGGGGCACAAGTGTGTGACTGCAAACTTGACTGTTTGTGGGTTCGATTCCCACTCGAGGAAACGAAATATTTATTTAAATATAGATATAGATTAATGTCTTCGCTCTGATGTCAAGGCAAGTGCGCGACGTTGAGCTCCGCCACTCAACACGCAATGAACTACACCTATAGCATAAAATATGACACAGCATCACTAATGTATAAAAAAAATAAACTGTGTGTGTGAATTAAATCCACTATTTTGACGCGACCGAATAAATTTGTACAGCTTTAATCATTATTTTGGAACCTTTGTTATTTTATTATAATGATATTCAAATATGCTATTTATAATCAGCTCATCGTGTCGAACCGTGATATTCATTATAATATGTAACGAGTATAGCGATAACACTAAAATATTTAATATCTCCTTCTTCTTTAGCCTCGCGCTGTACCCCGCTTATAGCAAGGTAGGCAGAGGGGACCTAGTGTTAAGACACTCCGTTCCCCACTCACCGCCGTATTTCCGAGGCATTGCGTGTTGAGTGGCGAAACTAATCTCCGCCGCCGCTCCTAACGCCTTGTTAACAGGGTGAAGAAATGAACTTATCAATAAAAAATAATTCACATTTGGCCGTTTGGCGCTCCGTTCTCCCTGACTACCCCGCTAGGGATAAAGCGTGAAGCTAAGTTAAGTTAAGAGGGGAAATGGGAATCGAACCCACAACAATCGCGTTAACAGTCACACGCTTATGCCAGTCAAAAATATTAACAAAAATTATCATTACAGTTGTTCTACATGGAGGACTATGAAATTCAAGTGATCACGAAGGGCCATTGCACCTTCTGCAGGCATCCAGGTGAAGGTGTGAAGCACAACGAGAAGAACAGAGACGACTCCACGAACAATTCCGGTTCCACCACACCGAGGAGCCCGAGCATAGACAACGATACGTGGCAATAATAAATTACTTAAACTAATCAGATTTATTTTTAACATTTCAAAGTGCTATTTCTCACTAAGAATAGATTAATATTTTGGAAAATAATAAAGTGAACTGTTTACCGTCCGTTTACCGTCCATTCTGACCACTAAGCTAGCTTGAACAAGCTACGTCGAAATTCTTGTATTCTACTTGTTACTACTTATTTAGATGCTAACAACATAAATTAATATATTTTTATACGTTTTCGAAAATTTTTTTCAAGTAACCACACAAAAATCCAAGCAACTTTTTGGTTAACATATTTTCGTATGATTAAGGGTGTTTATTTCAATTACAAACATAAGAACATTGCTTATGAAAATAAACTATATTGTATATACTTATATATGTGTCGATTGTACATTTCCTAACATTTATTTACTCATTTTAATGCATTGGTTCTTTTTTTCTTTAGAACGAGTAATTTTCATTGTTTTTTTGTACTCGGAAAGCAATTTTGAATGCATTAATTGCAAATAAGCTAAGTGTACGGTCGGTCATCGATTTGTGGGTCATCGATTTTTCTTACATCTGATTATTTTCTTTCTACTTATTCTTACTGTGTAAAATATGTGCAAAAGTTCATAGCGGCCACGACTTGTTGACTGCACTGTAATTTTTGTCACGACTCAACCAAAAAGTGGTGGAAGTTCAGTCACTTTAGAACAGTAACCATTGCTTTTATTCTAAAAGTGATTAGTATGTTAACTTGAAATATAAGTTCGCTCATATACTTCTTTACTTTAAAGCATTATTTAGGTACAGGAATTGTAATGTGTTTACTTAAGAAAATTTTGTTAAATAAATATATGTGAGACAGACACGAAGAATATCTCATCGAATTAAATGCATCTTTTTTTAATAATAAATAATAAGCAACGCTAGTCATAATAACATTTATTATATAGCTTACAGTTTTTCTGCTTAACGTTGTAAACAGATAGAACTAGTGTCAAGTCACTCCGTTTCCCACACGCTGCCCATTTTTCGAAACATTTGATTGACTGACGAAACTCAACGTCGCGCATTACCAGAGCGAGGAAATTAAAATAATTAATTTCACCGAGTTGAAATCGAAGCCATAACCGTCGCGTATATAACAGGCGTTATATCCCTGCGTCACGGCGGCATTAGACTATAATAATTATTTTATTCTGATGATGATGATATATAAACATATTTTTTTTTGCCTTTCGTAAATCAACACATAGTGATGTTCCCACTGCACTAGTAACGTTTAATTATTTTTTTAAAATTTAAGATTTCGATCACATCAAAATTCATATTGATTTCCGCAAACTTACCTGTCGCGTACGACGGCGAGAATAATTAATTATTCACTGTATCGGTCAAGGATATTGTATTAGGGGACCGATTTGCTATATCTTTTTGCCCATCGATTAGGTGTAATAATGTGGCCCAGTTTGCTTTCACCTGTCGTAGAGATTATATTAAAGTGTAAATAAAATTTAAAAAATTATTACATATTATTTACTTATACTTATTCACATGAATAACATATATTTGTAAGTATAAATTAGTGTAATATATATCGAAATGCTTTAAATAATTCTGGAAAAAAATGTATTAATTGGAAAAAAAGTAAAAAATATAACAAATGACAAATAAATAATACTTTTTTATTCAAAACTCATAACAGCAAAAATACCATCTGTCATATTATATACAACTTAGTTGAAGATTTTTTTGATTGGAAAACATCCAGTTTAAAAATTGTTATTAAAATTTATCGGTGAGCTTCTACACAGGCATCAAAACAATTTTTTTCGAACAAGACTTGCATATATTTTTTTAATGTTCTTAGCTTCCCATTAAGTTTCAAATGAACTGACATAATAGTTCTTCTAAGAATAGACAATCAATATCGTGTAATGTCGATTTAAGGCAAACTCGTTTCAATTCGTTTTAAATTGTGTCGTTTATTTGTTATATATTTCATTTATTTCTTATATGTTTGTTAGTTCAGTTTAAGAATGACTATTTAATTTGATTAGCTTCGTGTTCAATTACTTCGATAAATAAATTAAAATAAACAACATTTCTGATTTAAGGAAATAGTATGTATATACTTTAAATATATTTTGTTAACACAAAAAAAAGCGAAATCTTAATATAAAAATCATTATTACATAATATAGAACAAAATACATTATTCACTGAGTTTATATCACAACTTGTAATTTTCGCATATTAATAAATTAAAAATGCATGAGGCAATACAGCGCAGCTGAAGCGGTGAAGCCCCGATATATATTGAACACTTTTCTTCTTTTTAATTTTAAAATAAAAAAAATGTATAATGCTATATCAAAGTCCAGCCCGGAGCTTGATATATGCTCGATGTTCTATTACATTCGATAACATTGATCTGTACTTTAAAATAGTTGCTTGACGTCATACTGCCTGTGTCAATATATCTATAGGGAAATGCTTTATTTGTAGTCTTTATTTTTTTTATGTTGTTAGTGTATATATCTAGAAGATAGACATTTGTGTGGACATTGTTTTAATTGAAAAAATATATATCTCGAAATGTATTTTTGGTAAACACTTAAAACCATCATGGCCTATATAAAATTAAATTTATTTTACGCATTTATGTTCTTTACATCTTGGGAGTGAGAAAACATTTTATTGTTTAAAATCAGTCTGACTGATTGAGAATCTTTTTTTAAAATTTAAATTACAACGATTATGCATTTCAGTAGGCACATTGACATCTGCCTACTCCTCAGTAGGCAAATGATAATGTGCCTACTGATATGGCGTGAAGCTGGAAATCTACATTATAACTAAATTATAGAGCAAATATTATACATACTGGAGGCAGTAAAAAAATAAGGCAGTAAATAAATAATAAATAAAAAAAATAAACCTAAGTTGTGTATTCCAAACAGAGCTCCAGTTTCAAATTTAAAGCTTGAAGCACTTACGCGGTCCCCATTTGCTCTCAAAGCAAAAAACCAGACCAGCAGCTGTCTTAGACCTTAGATGTTACAATTGATTAACAATATACATAAAATTGACTTCTTGCCTTGAAGCCATTAAACTTTTGTATACAGCAAGTTTTGAATCATCAATAGTTACTTTTTGATACTGCTAAATATAATAACTTAGAAAATTTATTTCCCCAGCCACCTAGGTTTCGTAAAAATTGTTTTTTAAAAAAATGACAGTAAACAAACAGATTCTTATAATGCTGCCGATCACATGAAAAATATATTTTTTAATAGTGATATCTTATAAAAATTACAAGTATTATCAAACAATTGACAAAATTGATCCATTTTTTCCAGCTGCACGCTGTTTTCCGTATGTAGCACGGTAGCCAGAGGGAGACTAGTGTTAAGAAATTTCGCTCCACACGTTCCGCCGAATTCTGTACGCATTACGTGTTGAGAGGCGGAACTCAACGCCGCGCTTTATCTCGACACTAGAGCGAAGAAATAAATATTTTATTTCCTCGAGTAGCAATCAAACCCACAACCTGTCGCGTACACACCCTTGTGACCCAGCGTCACTGGCCTCTTTATAATTTATTTTTTATATTAAGCTAAATCATCTATATTTTCATTGTAGTCAACAATATGGTTGTGATTGCGCCTAACAGGCTTCCAGACCAAGTAAGGAAACTTTATCATGCATTTTAAAGTAGAAAGTTCTTAAAACTTTATATTTTTGTCACATTTTATGTCTACGACAATACGTCGACAGATGGTTTTGATAGTTTGGTTGGTCAGTATGGCGGCAGCTGTGATACCTTTATATACATACATCAGGGTTGCAATACTTTTTGTAAATGTTCATTTCTTTGCGATTATTTAATTACTATATTTTGTTTTCCTTGCTTTATTTAAATCAAATTTAATACTTATTTACTAGAAATATTTTAATAGATAGAACGTGAACTGTAATAGGAGTGTTCGTTATATAACATAGCTAATAAAAATAGCTATTATTTTTAAATAGCCTAATAATGTAATATTTAATTACAACGGGTAATCGTTATACAAACGCAATTTTTATGTATTATATTTAAAGACACTCCGTTATTTATAGTAATATTTATTTCTTACTTTGCGATACCGCTCAAGTCAATTTAAATAAATAAATAAATTTAATTTTTCTTTTGTAAGCAAGGATTGTAATTAGGGAATATTACTTAATTATGCTCTAATTTCGTTGAATAAAAACTATAATAGTTAAGAGTGTTTAAATTAGTTATACTAAAGTGGTAGATTATCTGAAATATATTTAAAATATATCATCCACACTACCTGGATACGTTGTAATCCACTACTGTATGGTTTCTTAGGAACTTTCTTCCACGCGCCACGGAATGGCCTACCCGCGGCAGTGTTTCCGGTCGATATGACATGGGTACCTTCAAAAAGCGCGTCTATCTCCACCTTAAAGGCCGGCAACGCACCTGTAGCTCTTATACTGTTGCACGGGTTCGTGGGCGGCGGTAATCACTTACCATCAGGTGACCCGAACGCTCGTTTGCCTTGTCCTCTTCCATAAAAAATAAATAAATAAATAGGCTTCACCTAGTGTACTTCAACCTAGTGTTAAGACACTCCGTTCCCCGTTTTCTGCCGAATTCTGGAGGCATTGCGTATTGAGCGGTAGAACTCAAAACCGCGCTTTGCCTCGACACCAGAGCAAAAAAATATGAAAATATTAAATATTAGTACGAATTTCCCGATTGGTGATTGTTGGTATATTAATTCGAAGGGTGAGAAGATTTATTTTGATGAAAGAGAATGTTTATTTTGTTGCAAGTTTATATTGTTTGTATGTTGAATTAAAAGTTACTCTTTTTTTGAAAATAATTAATGACCATGAGTGATTATTGTAAAAAAATAGATTTATTAATAGATTTTTTCTTTTAAAACAACGTTATCAAATTTGAAAAATATTTAAGCTAAAAGCATATAAAAGAATATTGGGTATTTTTACTTAATAAAAACATTTAAAAATGTATAGAATAATTAATTTATATCAATAATTAACTTGTTTTATAATAATATAGACAAAATACACATACTGTTCACGCATACTGTTCATACATATTTTAACGACCGTTAATAAACCATTTTTTTATAATCAAACAAAACACGCCGCTAAATGAATATATTATACTTACTAAAATATTATAACGTTAAAAATTATAAGCGTTTTAAAAATAACGCATCTTTGCATAACGATTACAAAAAATAACCGTTCCGAACACTCCTGCACTGTAGTACTTTACTTAATAAAGTAGGCAACCCTGTTGAAAGTATAATTATCTTCGTGTATTAAATTGTGCAATTAAATGTATTAACGACACTTTGGATAATAATGTTGATAGTTTATGAATTGGATAAGGATTCAAGGATATTGATAAAAAAAGTCATTTTGACGTTACTATGGTACGCAGTTGGGAAGTTTCTAGTGGTATTTATGGATGATTGTAGGTTTATTTGGCCGAATTTTAAGAAACTCACTTAGAATTGGTCAACATCTCTAAAGGCCAGTCGTGGCGCAGTAACACAAATGTGACTATAAACGTGACGGGTTGTGAGTTTGAACCCCACAAGAGAAATGAATTATTTATTTAAATTGATGAGTGAAATGAGTTTCGCCACTCAACACGCCTCAATGTCCTCAGCTTTCGGCAGAAAATGAGTAACAGAGTGTCTTAACACTATTTTTTCTCTGCCTACCTTGCTGTCTGCTGGATACAGCGTAAATCTTTAGATTTCATTAAATACATGTATACTTTAAGAATAGTCAGTATATATGGATTGATCTAATAGCCCAAGATCCCAGTGCCGCCAGACATGCATCATTTTAACAAAGCTGGAATTTTGAGGACTATTAGACTAATATATAGTTAAGACAGTATGCGTACTCACTAACTTGAAAGTGGGGCCCTTTCAGAGGTGGCTCCTAATAAAGGTATATCTGTGTCTGGGAAGATGATTCAACCATCGGATTGGTCAGGGTGCTTATAGGGGGTCTTGAAATAGTCCGTAAGAAATATATGTAAAATTAAAGATTGCTAACGATTGCATAACGTATTTTGTCCCAACTAGTAAAGACCCACGTTAAGGGTCTGGTAATAGTAAATATACATTTTTTATATTATTCATAACAACATATTTAAATACGAGTGTTTCTTTTTTGACGTAGGTGAGCCGTATCTTAAGTTGGCACTACCTCTGGAAACGGCCCAATTTCTAGTTAGTAAGTACGCATACCTTCTTAATTACATAATAGACTATTAACCTTAAAAATTTCAGCTTTGCTAAAATGACGTAGGTTTGAGGGCCCTGGAATTGTAGTCTATAACATAAAATTAATGACAGCGATACTAGAGCATGCGGCGGGGACTATGTTTTTATAATATCGTGATGATATTCTTTTATTTGGTAACTAGCGACCCGCTCGCGGCTTCGCCCGCTTATACCACAGAATTATTTATTTAACACACTGAATTATGTTCGTGTTTTGATATATAATGAAGATTTCTAATGAGAAAGTTATTAAAACTTTAGGTCGCATTTTTGTAGGTACCTCCCATAAGAATCTTCAATTGAATTTTTAAAATAAAAACACAAGTTATCGATACTTACAGTAAAATCCTAACTCATCGATGTCTGTACATGGAAGATATTACATTTAACAATGTAATAGAACTTGGCCAGTTTGTCTGTGCGTTTGTTCACGATAATCTCAGAAACGGCTTAACCGATTTAAATGCTTTTTTTGTTTGTATTTTGGCAAACTTCCCTTAAATATTTAGTATTACTTTTATTTTAATCAGATTTACGCTGTATCCCGCACACAGCAGGTTAGGCAGAGGGAACCTAGTGTTAAGACACTCCATTCCCAACTCTCTGCCGAATTCTGGAACCATTGCGTGTTGAGTGGCAGAACTCAACGCCGTACTTTACCTCGACACCAGAGCGACGAAATGGAAATATAAATTTAAGTAAATATTTCATCTCCTCGAGTAGGGATCGAACCCACAACCAATCGGTTTTACAGTCACACTTCGTGCCTCTGCGCCACGACTGGCCTCAACTGGACTGGACTAAAATCTTTAGAATTTTGAACTTTGCCGCCAATATCTACGACTCGATTTCGGAATGTTGCGGCGGTTTCCCTTTGATAGATTTATGTGTGCGTGCGTCGTTCTCGACAAATTATATATTTTTTTACGATAATTTTATTATTTATTTTGTTTGGAAAAATAACTTTTTTATTATTGGGTTTTTTAAAGAGTAGTTAAAACTGTGGTTTCATTTAAAGTGGTGCTGACAAAAAACTCTGTATAATTGAGCATATTTAATATTTATAGTATTTTTTGGTTAATAGATACCAACAGTTATTACAACACTTGCGAAGAAAGCATATTTTAGGCAATTTTTAATTCTTATACCTTTTGAAAAACTACCAATATTCTTATAGTTAATAAATTATTTTTTCAAATTAAAAAATAGTCTATGTTTTTCATTATAATGGCGGGAAAATATTCAAAATGTTCAAAATTACACTATAATACCAAATAGTATTTTGACATTGTAGTGTTGATAGTAATTAAAAATATACTACAGGAGGATACCTTCATATGCACTGTTTAAACCTGTTTTTAAGATACAATGTAGAATAATATATTCTATAGAGAAATTACACATTCTTTTTATTCTTTAACTATAACACGTAAATACATTTTTTAGAGATTACTTTGTACTAAGATGGCATGGCTCTGTTCCCGCATTTACGTCCCTGATATATTGATATAAATAATAGAAATATAAAATATTGGAAACAAACGGAGAAGAAACGCAATTATATTGCATTTTTTCTTTTTTTCATACTTGAAACGTATTAATAAATTTACATACAATTCATTTGTTTTCAATATAACATTAAGTTTAATCAGCTTCATGCTATTTTAACAGATGACATTAATATATTTGATACTTCCTTAACATGATTATTTAATGTATTTCTTATATATAAAGTCTTGAGAAAGTTCTCTTGAGAAATATATCTACTGTAAATGAATGCAACTTTATAGATATATAACGCCAATGATTAAAATGTATTGACATCAGCGCGTCATCTAAACACAATATAAAGTTTTATAAACTTTGAACTCACTATCAGAATATACTTTCCAAATACATATACAGTAATACCCTGGACTTACGCGGTAGGTGGTACCGAGCGATTGCCGTGTAAGTCGAAGTCGGTGTTCAACTTTGCATAAAGAGTTTCTTTAATCAGGACCAGAGTTTAAAAAAAACATAATTTAGAAAAAAATTGTAAAGTGTAGGATAATAAAAAAAATTACATTGCTATGAATAAAAGTAACCTAAACCAGAATTATTTTGAGCTGTAAGACTTCATAAATTCTAACAATGTTGCCTGCCGAGTTAAACTTTTCTTTTCCAATTCATAAATTTTAATTTTTTCTTCATAGTCTTTAATTATATTTAGTTTACACTCCAAAGACAGTGTTTTCTTTTCTTGTTATGCTCAAATGACTCATTTTTCGTTCTTTTACGCCCAATATTAATAACCTACCTCCAACGTCAATCTTAGATTGTTTCATATATCTATCCAATCTCTAGATTGGATAGATATATGAAACAATCTAAGAGTCAATCTCTTTTTTCAGCTTCACACACACCGCTCGCAGCAGGATAGGCAGAGGGAACCTAGTGTTAAGACACTACTTCCTGTTTCCTACTTTCCACGGAATTCTGTAGGCATTGTGTGCTGAGTAGTGAAACTCAACGCCGCACTTTGCCTCGACACCAGAGCGATGAAATGGAAATATAAATTTAAATAAATATTTAATTTCCTCAAGTTGGAATAGAACCCCCAAACCAGTTTACACTTTGTGCCCCTGTGCCACGAACGGCCTCAATATACTTTCTTCTTTTAAATTGTGGTTAAATACAATAATCGTAATTTAATTATGTCAAATTTCTATTAACCGACTTCTTAAAAGAGGAGGTCATCAATTCCCTTTACTGTATTTTTTATCCTTGTTACCTCAGAACTTTTGACTGTGTGAACCGATTTTGATGATTCTTTTTTTATTTGGAAGCTAGTGCGTCCAGTGTAGTTCTATTTTAATCTAGTTCATTTCCGACAATGGTATCTATGAAAAATCATTAATTCTCAAATTTACATTATGTATGTGCGCGACAAATGGACTAATATCTCAATATCAACTCAACCGATTTTAATGATTCTTTTTTATTAGAAAGGGTACACATAAATGGTAGTTTGGTGAAAGTTTGGTTAAGTTCAAAGTATGAAATCCGATTGAAATTGAAGAAGTCGATTTTTTTTATAAAAAAATATAATTATGTTATTTTTTCTGGTAAAATTTCTCTGTACTCTATGATAAAAACTATTGTATAAGTTGCATTAGATTTTGAACTATTACCATGCTAAAAATAAATTAATTTCATACAGTAGTTATCGATATTTTAAGTAATTTACATTTTTCAGTTTTTATTTTTTTTAAATAAAACTATAATGAAAATCGGAATGAAACCTAAAAAAAATGTACCTTGGGACCCTAGGCTAATACCATGCAAAAAATCATCAATTTCTGTCTGGTAGTTTTTGCGTGATTGACGAACAAACAAACAGACAGACAGACAGACAGACAGACAGACAAGAATTCTGTTGAGTGGTTTTTTAGGTTCTATAATCGACATATAAACCGACCTAATTTTTATTTTTTTTATATCTTTCATGTACAGAATTGACTTTTCTATCCTTTTATTATATATAGAGATTAAAATATGCTATGAACCATTAACTCCAACTTTATACTGTATAATTATAGACATAAGGTTTATTTTGAAATATAATAAGCGCACGAGAAAATAGCTACCTGTAGCATGTAGGTAATAAGTTATTTTGATTATATTTTGTTCTAACTAGATGTATATTATACATTAAATATGTAAAATGCATATATTCTATATTTTTACCTAACAAAAAGTACAAAAAATCTTAAATTTCTACACCGAACTTAGTGTCAGAATGTATTAAATGTTTACGAATTCGTTTAATAAAACTATTATTAGATATTAATGATATGAGTATCTTTGTATCGAGTATATTAAGACCGCTAACTTGTCAATGTTTGATTTGTTTCTTAACTTAGTCCGTGTATGTCACGCTTTAATTACATTTTTATATAATTTAAGTATTTTTATAAGCGGCGTTAAGTTCTGCCACTCAACACGCAATGCCTCCAGAATTCGGCAGAAAGTGGTCAACGGAGTGTCTTAACACTAGGTTCCCTCTGCCTACATTGCTGTGAGCGGGATACAGCGTGAAGCTGATTAATTAAAGTACTTTTTTCTCGTTGCAAATGACAGTTACGTAAGCGAATGCAAAATGCGAAATAGTTATTTGTTGTACTCTAATGTGAAACTTTGTGATAGCACCGTCCTTATTATCTGAATAAATAAATATTGTTTTTATATGACTTTTATTGTAATCTTTTCGATGCTAGTTATAATCTGTTATATTGAAAATTACAGAAGTCAGTTGTGGCGTAGGGCACAAGCATGTGACTGCAAATGCGATTGATTGTGGGTTCGATTCCCACTCGAGGGAATGAAATAATAAATATGTTCATTTCCACGCTTTGGTGGCGAGGCAAAGCGCGGCGTTGGCTTCCATCACTCAACATGCAATGCCTCGAAAATTCGACGGAAAGTGAGGTACGGAAGTGGTCTAATACCAACGAAGTGTCTTGACACTAGCTTCCCAGGTTCCCTCTACCTAACCTGTTATATGCTCGACATAACGTGGAGCAAAAATTATAATAATAATGATGTGCCTACTATTTTGATATAGTAATATTGTAATTAACTTTATATTAAGCGACAGGCGTGTCGCGTCTCGTGGGCGCGCACAGCCTGCCAGATGACATAGAAGCCCGCTAAATTTCGCCCAAATGGCATAAGCAGGTAATTATTATGAGAATTTTTATGCAATTTAATAGTACGTCATATAATGTAGCTGCTTATTATTATTTTTTATATCACTTTTTGTGTTTTAATAGGGAACGGAATTTCTTAACACTAGGTAGGAGTGGGCAGAGGGACCGCCTACTCTGCTGTGTGTTGTATACAGCGTGACCTGTGACTTAGTTTTGTATGTTTTTATATAAAACAAATTATTACAACATGCAAATTATTATTTTTTTAACCATTTGAATTACAGCCACACATCTGGAGAGCTTTGATTCTTCGGGTAACATTGACAGTTCACTCACTGTGGAACTCGAACTTATATCGTTATTTTTTTCGTATGATACAATACTATTGATAAATGTTTATTTTAATTAATAAATGTTAATTTTAAAAACGAAAAGAAACTTAAGACTCAGCACAAGGAAAACACAAATATAGAAGATAATGTTATTTTAGCATTATTAAAATCAAACATGCTAAATGAATTGCCGTCTGAAATTGAATAAAAATAAATATTATGATGTTGTATCTACAGTAAAATTAGTATAAGTTGCTAGATTTTACATAATTGATGACGATTTTGGGGGGAATTATAAGAGGGTTGGGAATAGACTATTAATATTTAAGTTCTTACAATTTTATGTTTGTTCAAATCATTTTCGCTTGTTTTCTTTTTAATTTGCCTAAAAATTTTCTATTAAACGCTCTACATTGGTTCTCCATTTTTTGTAACTAATATAAGACAAAACTGTGTTAAAATTTTTTTATTACACCATTTATATCTATTATTTAATAAAAGAAAAATTGAGGCCGGTCGTGGCGCAGAGGCACAAAGGGTGATTGTGAAATCGACTGGTGGATTCGATCCCCACTCGAGGAAGAAATATTTTCATTTTCGCTTTGGTGTCGAGGCAAAGCGCGGCGTTGAGTTCCGCCACCCAACACGCAATGTCTCCAGAAATTGGAGGAAAGTGGAAGACTACAGAATTCAGTTTTTCTTCCATACTGATGTATTTTAAAAGGCTTATGAGAATGTCTTATGTGAATGTCTATGAGTGAGAACTATTATGAGAGCACTAATAAAACAAAGAACACTCCTGCAATGTGCTTTAAATTTTAAGATATAGTGTAAAATATCACTCGTATCTGTTATAGTTGTTGTTGTACCCAGATTGACTGTAATATTTTATTTATGAATTTCTTATTTAAGTAATACTAATAATTTCATTTATCTTATATTATTGTCTATTTTTTTACACAAATAAGTAAAATAATCATACTTTTTTTCTGTAAAATAAAATATTTTAAATATAAATCATATTTATATTTAAAATTATATATTTATTAATATTTTTTAATTTTCCCTCAGCGCAATTATTCAGATCAATAAAAGCATGGCCTCTTTAAACGGTCACAATCAAGACACGGAGAATGTAATCTACAAGCCAATCCCGAAATGGGTGACAGTAACAGTCGGAAACCTCAATGAAACCTCAACATACATTTTTATTCTTTTAGTTATTAATAATATACAAATGAGTATTAAAAATAAGTAACGGAGTGCAGTCTTACCAGATAATGTGGATTACTAACCCATACATGAAACATCTATTTACACGGAATACATGATATAAGGGATACCTACGTGAAGAAAAAAAATATAGTTATATTTCCTCAGCTTCTTAAGCAAAATCTCACATTGGATGGCTAACACTAAAATCTGCCTAAGTACCTCTACTTTGCTCTTATTGGGCGTTAAAGGTATCCGAGAACAGAAGTCTTAATTAAAATTGATATATACATTTTGGGGGAGATGGAAAGTCAGAAAATATTCTTTGCTTGTGATATTCATACGCTGCAAAAAAGGTAAGTAATGGGTAGGTACATATTATTATACCAGTTTTAGTACGTAAACATAACCTGTAATAAATGAAATATTGAATATTCTATGAGATAAATAACGTAATAAAAGTTGAAAAAAATAATGACCAGCTATCGATACAGGAACAATTTGATAACAACATTCTCTATATAATACATCTTATATATATCAAAATTTTATGATTGCTTTTGTTTCGATTGCAATTTCGATTACAAAACAAACTTTATTACTTTACTATGTACATACAAACTTTAACTGATTTGCTTATAAATTGACTAAATCTATTCACATATTAATTGAAGCTGATGTGAAAGTTGCGATTGTGACTCAGTAAAAGTTATTTACATTATAATAACATTTTTAATACACAATTATATATGTGAGATGTTTCTTGTCTTTACTATTTTCTGTCTGTTGTCTTAGAATTTGACTAATTCAAAAAGACGCGTCTTATTAATATTTTGAATGATTGAGTATTTTTTATCATTATTATATGATTTTCGAAAAAGCTAAAAGATGATATTAACAGCAGTACCTACTCGATATTCGACAAACAAGATTATTGATACGCGGCAGGTGATGAGTCCGACTGTTCGTTTTTGGCGAATCAGAGGCAGGCAGGTGCGCGCGCGCAGGTGTCGCCGCGATCTCGGCCGATATCGATATACAGGTTGTTGCCGATCGATAAACGCTTTACTTAGAGTTGATATAGTTATAAAATAAATATTAATAATATGTGACCTAATATTGAAAATCTGTTCGTAAGGTTTAAAAATGTATATTATATTTATAAAGTTAACATCGTTGTTTGAATAAATATACAGAAATTTAAGTAAATTTTGTACTTTAGCAGAAGTTTTCGTTTGAATGCTTGTAAGTGTGATGTGCACTTCGTAGAAATTTTAATTATTACTTTCCTCACTGCGATAAAACAACGCGTGGCGCAGATTTCCACCACTATAAGTTGTTTTGAATCTTTATTTCAATCATAATAATGAATAATGAATTGAAGAACCATAGAAATTGTCACAAAGTTACCGCAAGCAATGTTGCGAACGGCCACTTGTTTACAATAAAGTTCATATTTTATGGAAGAACATTATAATAAGAAATCTTGTTGATTTGAATGTTCAATTATTTTAATACTCTATTTGTAAAATATATATAAAAAATATACATTTTAAAATACACAATTATTACAGTTTATTAATTTTCAAAATATTTTATTAAGTGTTTAGTACTTTATTCAAATACATATATCTATAGAATTAGATATTTTTTTTATAAAAAGGAATACAAAAATAATTAATATTTAAAATATATTTATTTTCACATCCTGTTAAGTACAAGCGTGACTCGTGCGCTAGTTTGTTAACGTGCGCGAGATAGGGTAGGACAGATGCGTCTCAGCATATGCGCCTGCGCCTCCGGCGGGACCGTATACCTTAACAACTTATAGGAGACGCCCCTATGAAGCCAAGTCCGTTGTATTATTTAGAACGTTCCCCACAAAAAAACTCTATAAAGCATATGTTAGTATTTTTCTAAATTCAAATAAAAATATAGTGGTGGTATGGTATGTTTTATGTGCTAGTTAGAAACTAAAGTCATTTATGTAAATGCAATTAATAAATTAATTTAAATTATGATAATATTTTAAAAATTTGTAAAGTGGTTTCGTGCACGTATCGTATGTCTGTATCATTCCTCTGTAATTAAATGAACATGAAAAAAATAAGAAACTGATATGAGACATTGTTTATTGTAATTATTTATTTATCACGCATGTGCTTACATGCCTCATGTAGGGGAGAGGTGGCATGAAAGAGCCAGTTTACTAAACGAAGCAAAAAAATATACTTTTAATTAAAGAAAATAAGTTTTTTTTCTCTCAAATTATTATTCATTTATTAAACTAGATAATTTCATACGAAATAAGCTTTAAATACAATAAAAAAGCAATAAAATATTCATTTAAAAAAAATGTGTCATTTGGCTCTTTCATAACATTTCAGTATTGAAAGAGCCACCAAAAGTTATGAAAGAGCCAGTCTTATATTATGAGATGTAATAGTGAAAATTATGCTTAATAATAACAATGCACTATTAAATAAAATCAATTTAATAATCCTTATTAAAAAGTAATGTTTTTTTAAATTATATTAATCATTTTAAGTAAATAATTCTAACAATCTCATATTATTTAAACCAATCATATTATATTATTTTATTTATATTATTTTTTTTATATTTTAGTTCTTTTATTAAAAAAATCACGAAAATTAAACTAAATAATAAATTAATAATATCTTCTCAAAAACAACATACTTAAATTATGAGATCTTTTTTAAAAAAAATATTGCTCCATTCAATCACCACTATTTTTATTTGTATTGGACTTTGTTTTGCTTCAATCTACTTTTTTTTTACTTCAGCCAATATGATAGAATCAGATGAATTCGGGTCTGAATTTTCTTGGTTTATTTTCGAGTTTTTTGGGATCAGACTTCTCCATAATGAAATATCAGTAGCAAATTATTTAATAATGTTTATTAAGAATGTATATTTATTATAATTATAATTAATTTAAAAAATCTAATTCGGGATCATGAAAGAGCCGGTTATGAAAGAGCCATCTCTTTCAAGGCCCGTCCACCCGGCTCTTTCATAACCTATTCTTTAAAAAAATATAACCTTCAAAATCACAACGATATCAAAACTTTTGAAATTCAGTTTTAATCCAGTTACAAGGCCAAATATATACATAAACTGAATCCACAATCCAAGTACCTATATTTGTTTACAATGAAATACTAAAAAACAACTCAAATGAGGTAAAAGTGTTAGTTTTGAGTGCCAAAAACTTCAACTCGACATATCGGCGTCCGTTGGTTCCGAAGATGTGTAAATTTTTTGTGGGTGATGGGAAATCAGTGTTGCCATTTAAAAATAAAATATTCTATCGAGTCCGTTCCTAAACTACTATAATATTGCAGGTGGCTCTTTCAAAA
>JAATLQ010027182.1:0-10983 GCA_013421005.1 Heliconius erato x Heliconius himera
TATAAGTTATAACATTAGATTTTGGTAAAAAATATTGCAAAAATTTAAAACGGAGATTACGCGCTTTTTGACTAGCAAAGTCATTAATCACATTTTCAAAATCAATAGTATCGACTAGTTCATGTTCAATTGACATGATAGCGAGATTGTATTTTTCATTTTCATTCTCTTATTTTTCTTGTACATTCCTTGATTCTTGATTGAAAAAAAATTAGAAGAATTGATCGTAGATTTTGTTGCCCCTTTCCATTTGTTGCCCGGTGCGACCGCACCGGTCGCACCCCCCCAGCTACGCCACTGTCACTATTACAATATTATATTTTAAAACTCTTTACAGTTACGGCTGAATACCATATTTACGTTTTATTCTCTTAGTTTTACCATATTTAGTTTTATTTTCTCAAACAACAATGCATTCACATTGTAAAATACAAGTACTTAGTTTTCACTTTTCACGAGAAAATAGAATGGTAATACTAAGAGTTAAAATGGTAAGTCGCTATTATTTTTATAAAATTCCCCTCAATACAATAACCTATTCAGCAAAATTGTAAGACAATCTAACAATATACAGAGTTGCTTGGTATTTCTGAAAATAAAATGTTACCATTTTATTTAAACTTACGCTAACTTAAATTTTAGAAACTTTACTAAAGTACTATTTATTTTTTGTAATATTTATTTATTAAATTATTAGTATTTGGTGAACCTTATAAAGTAATTTTTAAATAAGTAACCGTAGCGTAAAAATAGGTTTCAGAGAAACGAGTATCAATAAAAAAAAATCCGATTATTTTTTTATTCTACGGGAACTGCGATTAAATCACAATGATGTACAGATATACCTACAAAGGTGAACATATTTTTTTAATGGTGGTCACAGTCTAACAAGATGCACCGTTGAGTTTATCGTTAAGCGCTAAAGAGCGCGTTCGGGCGGAAAAAGAAGTTTCTTAACAGCAGGTCCTCTTTGCCTATTTTGCTATATGAGATAGACTCAAAATTCAATGCAACATAGTTTTGTAGAGAAGGAGGATAAGAAATGACTTTGGAAAGGCCTATTGCTGTCGGTAATAGAATTAATGGTGCCTGATCCGTAATGCGAATTCTATTACCGAGACGGTGAAATGTCAGTTCGTGACCCTGTTATACGGCAGCAAGACGTGGATATTAAAGGAGATAAACAAAAAAATAAATAAATAATGTAAAAATGTAATCTCTTCGTAGTATACAGGGTGGAAGAGGCAGCGCTCCATTTACGGAAACAGCATATAGGGTAAAATATTTCAAACCTATACCTAAAAAAATTAATCAAGATGCCTCAACAGTTTGGACGTAGGATTTTTTTTTCATTTTACGATTTTTATCCATACCTGTATTTCGTGTGACGCGATTAGGTATAAATCCCAATAACATAAACACTTACTACTACAAAAATACTACTAAAGGTTAAACAACTTTGAACTTTATCGCCAATATATACGACTCGATTTCGAAATGAGGCGTGTGCGGCGGTGTTCCTTTGATAGGTTTATGTGTGCGTGCGTCATCCTTACAAATGGCGTTTTGTTTTAAAATGACAATTTTATTATTTATTTTGTTTGAAAAAAAAAACTTTTTCATTTTTGGGAATTTATTTTTTTCTGAATTATATTAGGCTTTTACAGAGTAGTTAAAACTGTGGTTTCATTTAATGTGGTGCTGACACTTCCACCTGTATACGGAGCCTTGCCTTAAGAATGGAGAACTTGCCCCGGTGTTTTGGTTACGCCGTGAGAATGAGTGACGAAAGTACGACAATAAAGCATAAAGCTTGAGTGAGTGATAAGAGAGATAGGTGGAGGAGACGGAAGTGAGAGGGTAAATTCTACTTATGAAGCACGAGGAACTAGGTGACCTCGTTCCTTGTAAGCGTACTGTAACTGATATACCAAACACCTTTGAAAATATTATTTAATAAGTAATGCCTTGGCTCGTGATGTGGACGTCTAGTGATTAGAATCGTTTATAGTTGTGATCGTGAAGAACCCAAAATCTTTTAGAGATTCAAAGGTAACAGTGTTAAGAATTTTATTTGTGCCATTAGAAGGTATCGCTTTAATAAAATATCGCAACAGGTTGTTGGTTCGATTCCCACATGAGTAAATGAAATATTTAATATTTTTATTTCATCCCTCTGGTAGTGTCACGCGACACGCAATGCCTCCAAAATGCTACTTAATTCTTTCTTCCGGAAAATGGAGTATGGAAGTGAAAAGTGTCTTAAGTTATACTTTTTTATTTCCAAAATAAACAAAAATTCTTATAGACGTTATTCTATAAGAATTTTTGTTTGTTTTGGAAATGGAATAGGAATTTGGAATGCTTTAACGTAACCTAAGGTAGTAAAACTTTCATATTAATAGTCTTTATAAGTACACTACAAACATACATAAATAGAAAAAACGGATGCTTTCGTGAATTATGGGCGAAGCCGGGACAAGATCGCGGCTTCGCCCGCAATTCGCGCGCTAATATGTAGTATATTGAATTTACCTTTATAACCTTAAACATATACAACAAAGGCGCACACATTAATTTGAAATTATACGCTATTGTCATATTACAATAGGCCTGTATTGTATAGAAAAAGATTACCAGATAAACGTGGTTGTGAGAGAATGGGACGTTGTAATAAAAGTGAGATGAGGATGGTATCAAATCATTCTCATCTCACTAAGTCTTTATATTTGAATTGATTTTAAAATTGAAATTCCTGATAAAATATAATAGCAAAACTTTTAAAACAAAAATAATTTAAAAATGCATTTCAAAACATATATACTCGTAAATATGTTTTAAATTGCAGGTTATTCCAATTTGCGGAGCTCAATGGTAAGTTTTGCTTCGTCATCAGAGCGAAAAAATGAAAATATTAAATATTTCATATCCTTTAGCAAGATGAACCTACAACATGTTGCGTTTACAGACCCCTGCGCCACGACAGGCTTCATTAATTATTAGATAATTGTAGTTCCTGGTGAAATTTTATTAGCAAATCCGTTAAAAGTTTAATAGTTTTAAAACATATGCACGTTTTAAATTTTAGGTCATTCCGCACCTGAACTTAATTCCATAAAAGATAATAAGAAAAAAATATCTAAACAGAACAAGGAAATAAAACATTTTCAAAAATTATGAGATACTTTCTTAGTAGGAAAATGCGACATTAAGTCCTGCCATTCAACACGCAAAGTATTCAGGATTTTGCGGAAAGTGGGGAACGGACTCTTTCTGCCTGCCCTGCTACATGCGAGATACAGCGTGAAGCTGGAAAATAAATCCTTAGTGCATGAAGTCTCTTAGATTTTCAATTCTATACTATATATAGCCCGTAGTTATATCAGTGTTTAATTAATAGGTTGAAAAAAGAAGAATGGAAGCTTAAAACTGTGTCATTGAACCTATTGTGAATTGTTGCTTTTACTCTTTTCAAGTGTTACTATTTTTGTTACCTCGATTTATCATATTGTAAGAAATGGAAAGCGGTTAACGTTTTAAAAAAGGACAAGATAAAAACACATATTCTATATAATAGCAATAAGTGATATGTATCACCCAATAACAATACTTCACACGAGTTTCCTTCCAATGACGGCCATTGCCTACAAGCAACTGCCCCCGACTGACTTTTTTCTTTTCTTTCGAATTGGATTTATTGCTGTTGACCTGGGATGGTCTTTACAGCGTCCCCGGGCGGGGAGGGAAGAACTTTGTGGGCACGAATCCACCCGACTTCGATTACTATTTTATATTTCTAATTAAATTACTACGAAAAAACTCACTTTTAATCAAAATAAAACAACATATAAAAGTTAATAAAAACATTTATGTTTCCAATGTCATCTAAAACAAATATCACATTCTTATATTAAATTTTATTAGTAGCTACGCTTTAAATTACAATAAAATCACTAAATAAAAAAATACTAAATAAAAATACAAATTACAATTTTTTATATATTGTTAATGATAATGTACAAAAAATATGAATTATACTTCGGTACTACTTATTACTTAAGGCACACGCTTGCGATTCTAAACGTGGCAGGTTGTGGGTGCAGCATGAGTGGAACGGAACTATCTTAATTGGAACGAATGTTTTATAACTCTAGGTTCCCAGGTTCCCTCTGCCTACCCTGCAATTTGCGAGTTTCAGCGTGAAGATAAAAGATATTAATAAATAATAGCTTCACCTTTTTCTCTTTTAGCATGGTAGACAAAGAGAACCCAAATGTTGAGACGCTCCGGTTCCCACGCGAAAGAATTATTGCATAGAAGATATTTTTAATTTTTATTATTTTTTCTTTCACCTCAAAAGTCTAAACTGACTGACTGACTAAGGTTAATCTTACAAAACTATACGTAAACACATAACTAAGAACGAGTAGATACATACAACTATTAAACTTAAACTAATAGAAAAAATAATTACTGAAGGAAATAATACAATTAATGGCAGTAAATGTAAAACACAATATATTGTCAGCATGATTGTCATAGTAAAAAAAAATATCTTTTTAGAAAATCTATAAATTAAAACGTATAGGGTCTAAATCCCGCGCCATCTGGATTTGGAAATCGTCCAAGAGCGGGTTTGAGTCCCGCTATGTTTAATTTTTTGTACGTTTTTATTAATATTTTTGTATCCTTCCTTAGTATTGAATAACATTTTAAAAATCATAAATAAATGTTTAATTCGTCCAATACTTTTTTTTATTTTATGAATACAAGGCTGTAATAATTTTTTAATTATGTTAAATTTTAAATGTTGTTAGAACAACTCGGTAATTGGATTCTGGATTCGGATTTTACTTCAAGATATAAGATAATGTTTACATTGAATATATTTATATTTTCACTTAATTTTAATTACGCCCTAATATAGCAGCGTTAAGAAACAAAAAAAAAATTGCTTCACGCAGCAGTACAAGCAAATAGCGGGATTTGAGACAGTGGCGATAATTAACATTGAACACGTAATGTCTCGAAAATTGAGCATAAAATGAGAATAATTAAATTCCACAATTTGGAATCGAACCCACACTCGTTGTGCTTACAATCAGGCACTATGCCGTTGCACTAAAACTGTGTAAAACAAAATATAAAACATATGTACTTCACTTATGTACACATCCAAAATAATTATATAAAATTAATTACACATTGGTGTTTATAGCATAATGTACATGATACTTAACTTAGATTAAAAATAAAGTCATTTAATAGCTAATCGTAATTAATTATTAAAGTTTATTTAAGAACACATTCAAAGAAATTATCACTTTTATATCATTAAAATATCTTCATTCAACGCTCATTTTAATCATATCGAAAACATTAACAAGAAAATACTTTGATTTAGCGTTATATTTTTTTGAGGTCAATAGGCGTGCCAATTATAATATATTTTTGTAATAGAAAAAAAAGACTAAGCTGTGCCATTTAAATAAAGAAATATATTATATACATCCTGATCTTGAACATTTAGTTTTTTCTTTTTATATAGTCAAAAATAATTTATGAATTTATTAGTAATTTATTTCTTATTATTATTAATTTACAATATTCTTATAATTAGTCACATTCACATTAAAAAATTGAAATTAATTAAAAAATATCACATGTATCTTTAAAACGCTTACCTACTGGACTTACCTAATGGACCACTGTACCAGAGTTGCACAAATTTTAATTGGAATTGACAATTAAATATTAACAAGTGAACATTTCTTTCATTTCTAAAATGAAAAAAAATAAAATTTAATTGTCAATTGCAACCAAAATTTACCAACCTCTGCTATATAAGTAGCATCTTGGTTTACCTATGTTTCTAATCTAGTAACATTACCCATATCTACATCTACCACATTTGTCTGGTATTTCTCAAACATACTTAAAATTGATACGTAAGAGCCAGCGAAGAGAGCAACGAAGGAGATGAATACAATGAAAATGTTCTTCCACAGCTTCCATTTGAAAGTACCGAGGCCTCGATCCCAATTATGCACAGTGTCAACTATAGCTGGTGTTAGAAGACCTAAGCTTGATAGAAAGACTGCTCCGCTGAGGTTGATGAACAGCTCCAAGTTGGGGAAGGCAGCGGCAAGAGCAACTGTGTAGAAAAAAAGCCTTATTGGAAAAACCTTCTTTGAACTATGCATTATACAGCAGAGATTGTATATATAATAGAAATAAGAATAGAATATATAACATACAACTCTATGTTTAATGTACTTTCTTATTGTGATTCATTTAGGAAATTCAGTTCTTAAAAGCAGAACTTGAATTCGAACTTACTTCACGAGAGATCACATGTTTTTTAAATTCTATAAAGGAAATCAAAATGCACGAAGGCACGAAGTGTGTAACTGTAACTGTAAAACCGACTGGTTGTGGATTCGATCCCCACTCGAGGAGATGAAATATTTACTTAAATTTATATTTCCATTTCTTCGCTCTAGTGTCGAGGCTAAGCGCGGCGTTGAGTTCTGCCACTCAACACCCAATGCCTCCAGAATTCGCCAGAAAGTGGGGAACAGAGTGTCTTAACACAAGGTTTCCTCTGCCTACCCTGGTGTGTGCGGGATACAGCGTGAAGCTGATTAAAATTAACAAAATAATATTGTTGTTGTTCTTTGATTATAGCGTGCCGAACGTGCCAGTTGAGCACAAATTACTTCGCCAACAGCGACATTACTTAGCAACTTTCCAAAGAACAAAATATGTCACTTAATTTAAGAATATTTATATACATTTTTTTTATCTAAATGTCATTTAAACAACACCGTATCTCACCTGAACCCACAACAGCAGTAGTCCTTATACTGATTTGTGTAAAATTATGATACTTCGCGGCAATTTTATCATGGATCTGTCTCCATATCATTTCCATGGGCACGTAGAATTGTAAACTGTATGTGAAGAGGATAGCTAGGGCCATCAAGATTTTTGCACTTTGCGCTAATCTGAAATAAAAAATGTAATATAATAGTTGGAATCATTATTATTTTCTTCATCTTCGTCAGCAAACATAAAACAGTGATATATTTCTCCATTTTTCATACATTTTGGGATTTAGTAGACATTATTGAACGGGATATAAATGCATATTTTGCTTTGATGTTTGATGCCGTCGTGGCGCAAGTCAAACTCTTGTGGGAACAAGGGTGTGACCGTAACGTGACGGTTGTCGCTACGATCTCCACTCGAGGGAATAATTTATTATTTATTAATATTTACATTTCTTCACTCTGGCTCCAAGGCCCCGTGTTGAGTTCCCCCACTCAACACGAACACCCAAGAATTCGAAAAATTCGGCGGAAAGTGTGCAATAGAGTATCTTAACACTAGGTTCCCTTTGCCTACCCCTCTCTGTGCGTGAAGCTGTGTAATTAATTATTTCTTCATCTTGCAAGCTTAGCAAACATAATTAATTCAGTGATATATTTCTCGATTTTTCATACATTTTGGGATTTAGTATAGAATGGGCTATCATATGGTCATTGGCGTCAGGCCATCTTGGCGCAGGGGCACAAGGGTGTGACTATAACGCGACGGTTGTGGGTTTGATCCCCACCGGAGGGAATGAAGTATTATTTATTAATACTTTATTTTCTTTGCTCTAGCTTCAAGACCGGCGTTGTGTTCCGCTACTCAACACGCAACGTCTCGAAAAATTCGGCGAAAAGCGGGGTATAGAGTGTCTTACAACTAGGTTCTCTCAGCCTACCCTTCTGTGTGCAGGACACAACGTGAAGCTGTATAATTAGTTTTTTCTTCATCTTGCTAGCTTAGCAAATATAAGTTTACGATATATTCCACTATTTTTCATACATTTTAAGTATTTAGTGATATTGAACGGGGTATAAATACAAATTTTGCTTTGTGCAAGTAAATTTGTTCGAACATACAATAAACACATTCATTCGCTCTGTACAGTAAATAAATATGTATAAGTCCTAATTGTTATATGATATCGTATAAATTTCTATATAAGTTTTACTCTACCCATCTCTAATATTTTTTACTCTACCCTGATATGGGAGCGTAGTAAGCTTAACTAAAAATTATCATTAAAATAAAAAAATGTTTAATGAAAATAAACACTTTAATGACAATTTAGATTTCGTTAATAAATTAATGACTTTAGATTGTGTATTTATAAATCTATGTTTTTTTTATTTATCAGCTTTACGCTATATCCCGCACACAGCAGGGAAGGCAGAGGGAACCTAGTGTAAGAAACTCCGTTCCCCACTTTCTGCCGAATTCTGAAGGCATTGCGTGTTAAGTGGCAAAACTCAACGCCGCACTTTGTCTCGACACCAGAGCGAAGAAATGGAAATATAAATTTAAGTAAATATTTTATCTCCTCGAGTGGGGATCGAACCCACAACCATTCGGTTTTACAGTCACATTTTGTGCCTCTGCGCTACGACTGGCCTCAACAATTATATGGTACTTATAAATATTGCACAATATTTTTTTATCTGTTTAAAATTAATAGAATATTTCCCAAACAAACTTCAAGTTTCATTAAGATATCGTCATGATACGATGTAGGTAATTACGTATTAAGTTATTTTCACCATCATTAATATCATAAAGAGCGTTTCCGTGTATCGCATTAACAATACTGAGATGTTAGACGAAGTTCATTTTTTACTATGTGTTTTTCTCACACATTATTCTCCTTCTGTTGAAGAAACATGGAAAGGCTCGCTTTTATTCTAAAAAGTAGTCTAAGCGTAATTTAGGTGAAAAAAAGATATATAGATTATGAATTATGATGGCGTGATAATCCTGAGACCACCGTGGCGCAGCGACGGTTGTAGGTTCAATTCCCACTCGGGAGAAAGCATAAATTTAATTTCTCCACTTTGGTAGCAAACAAAGCGTAGCCTTGAGTTACGCTACTCAGCACGCAATATGTCGAAAATTGAGCGGAATGCAAGGAACGGAATCTGCCTGCGCTTCTATATTGGAGATACAGCGCGAAACTAAAAATCTATATAAAAAAAATCAGCTTCACGCTGTATCCAACACACAGCAGGGTAGGCAGAGGGGACCTAGTGTTAAGATACTCCGTTCCCCACTTTCCACCGAATTCTGGAGACATTGCGTGCTGATTGGCGGAAGTTAGCGCCGCGTTTTGCCTCGACACCAGAGCGAAGAAATGAAAATATAAATGTAAATAAATATTTCACTTCCTTAAGTGGGGATCGAACCCACAACCAGTCGATTTTACAGTCACACTTTGTGCCTCTACGCCACGACAGCCTTCAAATTTATGCACAAAAACATAAGAACCCAAAAATTATCATATTTATGTCTTTCATCGTGGATCCCTGGTGTACAGGATGAGCAAAAAGAACAATGTTTTTTTTTTATTTTCGCAGACTTTTACATTTAGAGTAGGTACGTAGTGATAGTCCAATTTGAAGTTCCATTTAAAAACGTTACGTGTTTAGTAGTAAAAACTCACGCAACACTGGAATTTTCTTTACTTTTATTTATTTATTGATAATCATTTTCCCTAATGAGTATCGAACCTAAACCATAGCACGTATAATTGGACATCATAACTGTGCTACGATGGATAAATAATATAAGTAAATAATACTCACAATTCATCCTGCGGCAGATTAAGAGTGACACTTCCACGTACAGCATCTCCATATTTAATATAACCAAAGAAGCCTACAACGCCGTATAAGGATATTACTATAGACATGGCAACGTTGAGGACACCGGGGCACCCTAAAAACTGTTGAGGTTTGGCCATTTCATTTTCAACTGGCATCACCACGCCTATACCTTCCATTGCGAAGATCACTGTGCTGTAATAATTTATTATATTATACTAATGTTCGTCGCTTCGTGTTGTGTGGCGGAGGTTAACGCCGCGCTGTTGTTTTGTTGCCAGAGCGAGGAAATTAAAATATTTTAATTCCCCGAAAAGTATATCCTACTACTGTGGTGTTGTTACACAGGGACGTGGGTGGCGGTGATCACTTACCAACATGTGAACCGTACGCTTGGTTGAATCATAAAAGGGATCGAACCCACAACCGTCACCTTCGCAGTTAAACACTATGCCAAGACGGCCCGATTTAACTTTTAACTTTAAAAGTATAGAATTAAAGGATCTTAGTATTTCCAACATTCTTTTTGATATAAGTCCGCAGGGATGTTACTAGTTGTTTTACAACATTTTCTTGCAAACAAATTTTTGAGATAAGAAGTAAATTAAAAAGTTTTATAGATCATAATAATTTATTATTTTCTTTTAAATAATACCTATACCTACTGTTGCAATATAGTTATTCGGGGCCAGTCGTGGCGTAGGGGCACAAAGTGTGATTGTAAACTGGCTGGTTGTGGGTTCGATCCCCACAAGAGGAAATTAAATATTTATTTAAAACTAGCGGCCTGCTCGCGGCTTTGCCCGCTTGAATTACATGATAATTAATTTAAGAAATATATATATTACAAACAGCCTTAATTATTAATTAATTGATTTGGATAAGTACTCACGATATTATTTGTAAAATAACTTATATTAGCTCCTGTGCAGTTTTTAAATTAGTAACATTATTAGTTAAATATATAATTGGTATACAGAATATACATAGAAAGCACGTTTTTAGGCATTTTTATATAATCTATAAAATAATCAACATTTTCGGGCAAGTTCAAGTCATACTCATGCCCCGAGAGTTTTCGTACCAGTTTCATGAAAGGAGATACACCAAAAGAATAACTAATTAAGTTGTCATTTTGTATCAATTTAAGTACAGATTAAAATTTGTACTTAATGGTTTTTTCTGTGACACAAATACAAATAAGTAGTCAATTTTTGAAGAATAATTTTGGAATTTTCCTTTATACGTGCCGTAAGTTTTAACTTCTTAACAAATTTCGAAATTGTATATCAACGGG
>JAATLQ010027182.1:10993-28664 GCA_013421005.1 Heliconius erato x Heliconius himera
TTCGTACCAGTTTCATGAAAGGAGATACACCAAAAGAATAACTAATTAAGTTGTCATTTTGTATCAATTTAAGTACAGATTAAAATTTGTACTTAATGGTTTTTTCTGTGACACAAATACAAATAAGTAGTCAATTTTTGAAGAATAATTTTGGAATTTTCCTTTATACGTGCCGTAAGTTTTAACTTCTTAACAAATTTCGAAATTGTATATCAACGGGAAGTACCCTATAGTTATGACAGAAAAAGCGACAAAAAACAAAGCATAAACTCTCATATTTCATCGTCATTTGATTGCGATGATTTAGAAGATAGATTTTCGTGCTCTAAGGGAATATAGACTTGAACATTGAGGTATCTAATCTTTAACCGATCTTGTACAAAATAGTCTTGTCAGACGGACAGACGGTCAAACAACAAAGTTATTTTATAAGAATTTTGAGGTGTGTACCCTAAAATACCCTTGGCACATACATACATGCAACATACAGGTGCAATAGTGCAATGTCGGTACGTGTCGCTTGTAAGTTATGAAATAATACTAATATATAATATATAATAGTTTCAGAGCATTTTTTCTTGAGACACAATTTTTTAGAGGTTGCTACCAAAAGTGATTTTTTTTATACGTTTCTTAAAAAAAATATTAATAACATAAACGAACGAACGGACTGAAGAACCTATTCAAAATATTTCTTTGAATATTAAGTCATTCTTTATCACTGTGTTAAATAATTAAGAATTAAGCTAGACTGTTACGAAGGTAATCTTCACCAACAATTCAATTTACTTTGTAGTTAGTACTATGAACAATTGTACTTTAAAAACGTAACGTATCATGTGTAGTCAATAGATATCATTGCGTATGTTTCTTTTTTTTCAAATATAAATATCTTTAAAACTTTAAGTACATTATTTTTTGATAGAGTGTAGCGGTAACCTTTCCAAACTATATTTTCTTTTATGCACAGCGCCATCTATTAAGATCCCATCGCAATTAGTGATAGCTTTACGTGTATGAAAGAGAGTATCAAAATTCGTTAGTACCTACTATTTTTGTCAATAGATAGCGTTACTTGTATCGATTTTTTAATATCTCAAATATTAACTTCTTGAAAACTTAAATACTTATATCTTTTGATAGAGTGAAGCGACTACAATGAAATAAACACTAAAAACTATTTTGATTTATTTGTAATTTTTATGTATAAAAGTTGCTTAAATTTATTGTGTACTTCTTACGTGATACGTGTTCACATAAACAGACAAACAGACAAACAGATAAACAGACAAACAGACAAAAATTCCAAAAATGTTGGAAATGGATTCTGTTAATTATCCTTTAACACCCTGGCTATTTTTTTTTAAAATATTTTCAATGTACAGAAACGACTTTTCTACAGATTTATTATAAGTATAGATGTATATTTCTATTTCCACGCTCTGGTGTCAAGGCAAAGGGCGGCGTTGAGTTACGCCATTCAACACGCAATCCCCTCAGAATTCAGAGGAAAGTGGGGAACGGCGTGTCTTAAAAATAGGTTACCTCTGCCTACCCTGCTGTGTGCGGGACACAGCGTGAAGCTGAATTTAATTTGGTGGAATATAAAAACTTTATGTTGAGAGAATCACATGACTGACTGTCACCGATTTGTTTTAGAATACTAAAGTAATGTCATTGTTTTAATAAGAAAGCTAAAGCGTGATGTTGAGTTCTGCCACTCAACACGCGATATTTCAATTCGGCAGAAAGTAGGGAACGTAGAGTTTTAATATTAGGTTCCCTCTGTCTCCCTCATTATACGCAGGATACAGCGTAAAGCAGAAGAAAAAAAACTTACCTAATAAACAGAGGCCATTGACTAACACTGGCCACCATTTCCCTTTCGCTAGGATTGGGCATGTCATTGAATATATAATACATAGTGATAGAAAAGCAGATGACTAAAAACACGTTGGCCAAAGCGGAGAACGGCACCAGCCATTTTAGGTTCCTTATCTGGCATATAAGTACTAAAGGCACTAGGGTTAGTGCGCAGTATGTTTCCACTGATAGCTTGTAATCTGGATAGTATTCGTCCAGTACCTGGAAGGTAATGTAATATTTTTATTAAAAGAATTTCCATAAATACGTTTGATGTTTAATATGAAAGAATCTACTTATTTTAAGTTTTTCTTAGAAATCAATATTAAATAGCTCCACGCTGTATTCTGTATAGATATTTCTATTAATAAATACCTTTGAAAGAATTTCTTACAATAATTTATAAATAGATATAAAGATACTATTAATTAACAGTCACGACGGTTAATGAGATGTGGATTTGATTCCCACTCGTGGAAGGAATTATTTTCAATTCCAAGTTCTAGTAACAAGGCAAAGCGCAGCGTTGAGTTCCTCCACTCAACACGCAATATCAAGGAATTTGGAGGAAACTGGAGAAAGGAAAGAACGGAACGAAATAAGGTTTTTTTACGTGTGACAACAAATTTTATTGTTTTCCTATAATTTATATAATATTCTTACTTACTTACTTTTTTTATTTACATAATATTGTTTGGAAATAAACACCAACCACAAATTACTTTTTAATCCAAACACATTATCTCTAAGACTTGTTTACTTACGTTTATATTAATTGAAATTAAATATTCGATTATGGCAAAATATTAAATAAGATTTTTTTTTTGATGTACAAGCCAACAAAAATAGTAAATAAAACTTGAACAACTATTAATTGGAGACTGTAAAGATTTTTTTTTAATTTGTAAAAATAATTAATCTATAAAGAATAATAAAAAACACGCATAGTATAATAAGACAGAAGGATCGTAGTTCTCTGACACTTTTCGCCCAATTTTTGAGACATTGAGGAAACTTAACGCCGCTCTTTATCTTGTTATCAGAAGCGAGGAAATAAAAGTACCTACTCGTAAATATTACAACACCGTTGCAACACGGCGGCCTCATCAATTAGAACTGCTTGTTTATTAATTTTTTAAATTTATTTATTATTTTATTTTTGTATTGTATTTTATTGTATGTCCACTTTGTTTGTTTTTTTATTTTACTAACATAGTTCTTAAGTAATTCCATTGTACTAACCAACTACGAGCCTATGTTACTTGATAATAAAATATTTTTATTTTTTTATTTTATTTTTTATTAACATTATATAATATTAGAGTTATATTCGTATATAGCATGAAAAGGACAATCCATGTACCTTATTGAGTTTTGGAAAGGTTTCATAAGTGTTAGGGGTCAACCCATGGGAATGTCATTACCAAAAGGTCTTGTTGGGTCAATTCCTATATTAATTTAATATTTTTGATATTTAGATCAAGTTTTTTTATAAGTTGAATTGTTTATAATTAATTACTCCATATGTAGCAGTAAGAAATGGTTCGGAATTCAGTTCCACTTAAGGATTTTTCTATTTTCTTTCGTTGCAGGATTGGTAGAGATAAAATTCCAAGTGTCAAGACATTTCGTTCTATAGACATTACATGATAGATGGAGGAACTGAACTCTCTTTCTCGTTACCAGAGCAAAGAAATGGAATTATTAAATATTTTATTTCCCCGAGTGGGAATCGAACTCACGACCGTCGCGTTCACAGTCGCACGCTTGTGCACCTGCTCCACAACGGCCTCAACACAAATTTTAAATTAATAAAAACATTTTTAAAATAATTATTTTCATCTGTTAAATACTCAATAAACCAGAAACAGCCACAATGCTCAAAGCAGGTTAATTCAAGCTTATTTTTGTTTTCAATCATATACAAATATTTTAATTAAATAATAGTTACGTTGTATTTATTATTCACAAAAGTAATTTACAATTATTTAATTATATAACTGTTTCATTATGAATTATGTGTGGTTGTGGTTGTGGGTTTGATCCCACTCGGAGTATTGAATAATTATTTATGCTTTCACGCTCTGTAAAAAGACAAAAGGAGGCGTTAAGTTTCGCCACTCATTTAGCAACATCTCTAAAAAGGGGGTGGTGTATTGGTTGGTATAAATCTGCTAGTAGCCTATTAAACATATTCTCAGGAGAGACAAAAAATGTCTTGAAAAACATCTTCAGTATACGTATAATATCAGAAGATTTTTACAATTTCTAAAATTATTTTTTATTCTCTACCATAGAAATTAAGTAAAGGACATATTTGTATATTTTTTTACACTTTTGAATGGTTTAACAATATATGAATACATAAAAAATGGATATAGCAAATTTACACTGTACACCGACGATAGGTAGTTTATTTAGATTTTTTTATCAGCTTCACGCTGTATCCCGCACACTGCAGGGTAGGCAGAGGGAATTTAGTGTTAAGAAATGAAAATATAAATTTAAATAAATTTTCCATTTCCTCGATTCGCGATAGAACCCACAACCAATCGCATTTACAATCACACACTTGTGCTCTTGCGCCACGATTGACCTATCTAGTTAAAAGATATAAAAATATAAAACAAAATATTACCTCTTTGAAATTTTCAGCAATAAACACGACGTATACGCACAGCGCCGCTAAGTATGTACACGTCAGTGTATAATCTATGAATGTCCTGTAAAAAAACATATGTTAATAATCAGCTTCATGCTATATCACGCACATAGCAAGGTAGGCAGAAGAAACTTAGTGTTAGACACTCCGTTCTCCATTTTCCGCCGAATTTTCGACGCGTTGCGCGTTTAGTGGCGAAACTCAATGCCGCGTTTTGTCTTGTTACCAGAGCACGGAAGTAAAAATAATAATTCCCCCGAATGGGATTGGAACTCACAACCGTCGTGTTTACATTCAATGAAATTATACTACTGCATCATGACGTCCTCTACTTACATATTAATATAAATAAGTCTATTATTAAAGGCAAAAATATTTTCGTATTTTTAATGTATTATTAGAAATATTTGGCTGTAATGAATGTAACTGGCTGGTTTTAATACCATTAAATGTTACATTCTGAAGATGCAATAAATAAAAAAAAAACTAGTTCCGGCCACTTTTCAATTGTTTTTCAAATAAGCAAAATGAACATATGTGACGAAGAAATTCGGGATATTTAAGTTTTATTACATGTTTGGAATGGATTATTCAAGTCTGGAAATTTTAGTATGAAAGATGAGGTTCGCTCGGCACGCCCTGTCACAGACAAAATCAGTGCCATCTTTGAGAAAGTGGAGCAAGATCGACATATTAGAAGCTACGACATTTCTGAAGAAGTGGATGTTGATCATAAAACAGTTTTACGTCATTTACGAAAGTCTGGGTACATGAAAAAACTTGACATTTGGGTACCATATGATGTCACTGAGAGAAACCTAATGCAACGTGTTTCTGTTTGCGATTCTTTGTTAAAACGTAACAATTCTGAACCATTTCATAAACAGTTAATTACAGGTGATGAAAAATGTGTGACTTACGATAAGAATGTGCGAAAAAGATCATGGTCGAAGAATGGACAAGCCCCACAGACCGTGGCAAAGCCCGGCCTGACTCGGAACAAAGTGATGCTATGTGTATGGTGGAATTGGAAAGGAATTGTCCACTATGAGCTTTTGCCCCCGGAAAAATCTCTATCTCTAAACTGTTAGCAACTGACGAGGTTAAAATGACTATTGAGAAACACCGGCCGGATCTGGTGAATAGGAAGGGCGTATGTTCCACCACTACAACGCCAGACCGCACTCATCTGTAGCCACGCAGCGAAAATTGAGAGAGCTTGGCTGGGATGTATTAAGCATCCTCCATATAGCCCTGACCCTCGCTCCATCAGATTTTTTTAGTCAAATATTTCAAAATTTTACAATGGGACTGGAACACTACATATAAGATGGCAACAAGTCATCGATCAAAACGCAACATACATATTATAAATAAATAAAAAATATACCTAAAAATTATATTTTCCTTTGTATGAACAATACGGAAATATTTTTAAATATTTTTAAAGTGTTATTCCACACTTAGGAAAGAAAAATATTTATTTAGAAAACGTATAAAAATTTGAACGTAGCTGGACTCGAACCCGCGCCTCCTGGAAACCGACCAGGAAAATACAGAAATACTTTTGCCTCGACCTTATATATAGAAATTTCTGACCTTGCAAAATTAGCCCAAGGTCGTAACTTCTTAGGTCCAAACTCAAAAGCCGCGCCACATGTTTCAGCAAAACCCATAGACGGCTTCTTAGCTTCAATACAAACTTCCTGTGATGTTTTGACCTATAAAGAGAATTTAATTATTTATTGTTTATGTTTGAACAATGACCCAGTTTTATTAATTTAGTAAAGTTTTGGAATTTATATGAAAATTAAGGTGGATTCTAAATAAATTCAATAATTTATTTTGAAATTCTTTTTTTTTAGCTTAACGCTGTAACGCGCACATCTACCGTACGGTAGAGGGAATTTGGGAACTTAGTGTTAAGACATTCCGTTCCCCAATTTCCGCTCGAGTGGGAATCGAACCCACGAGCTGTCGCGTTTATAGTCGCTCTTTTGTGACCCTGCGTCACGGCCTGTTTATTTTTTATCATTATCAAATCAGCTTCACCATCTCAACTTTTTCCTGCAAAGCAGCGTAAATTGCTGTGTAATTGGACATCGTATGACTATAAACAAGACGGTTGTGGTTTCAAATCTTAGTCAGGAGAATGATCATATTTAATCTTTTTTCTTACACTCCCACTGATAGACGAAGTGCGGCGTTGAATACCGCCACTCAATGCGCAATATTTTGAGAACTTGAAATATTTTTTAATTTCCGAAAATAGGGAACAGATTAACACTAGGTTCTCCGTTGTTACCCTACTATAAGCGGGATACATCGTGAAGCTGAAAAAAGGTAACTTACCAATACATAAACACAATGAGTGCAAATGAATCCAATCACAATAGTTCCTATAGCACCGACGACTAGCCCCGCATTTTTGAAGGCGGCCGGCATCGCCAGAATACCGGATCCGAGGGAGGATTTTAACAAATGTACTAAAGAGCCAATTGACCTGAGAAAAAAAAATATTATTATAAAAGTATCGTAAAAAATATATTTAAGTTAATATCTGCCTCGATGTTGTTCTGTAGCTACATTAACTAATTAATAATTATAAGTAAAGTGTATATTAAATAATATAAAATAAATAAATAGGTTTATTAATATTACAATCAGTTCTATGTCAAGGGTTCCACGATGTAAACTAATACAAGGTTCTTAGTATAACATTTAATATTAGAATTTAATTTTGTTTGAAAGTTGTTTAGACCTAAAACCTCTAAGCGCCATTAGAATAATTACTTAATTACAGATTAATAAGGACTTATTAATAACCTAGTTTATTTTATAATTACGCTTGAAATTGATTTATTATTATTATTATATAATAGATATATGTACGTATATTGAGGCCGTTGTGGCGCAGCGGCACATCGTTTAACTGTAAATGCGACGATTGTGGGTTTTTATTCGAATTCTGAGGAATTAATTATGCGGCGTTAAGTTTCACAATTCAATTAGAAATCATTTAAAAATTGAGGGAAGTGAGCAATGTTGTCTTTGCTACTAAAGGTACGCAGGATACAGTATGAAGTTAAGAGCAAAAAGTAACAGCTGTTGTCGCTTTCACATTTTATTATACTGTAGGCAGAGAAAACGTAGTGTTAATATACTCCACTTTTTACCCATTTCAAAGATTTATAATGTCTTTTTTTGTAAAGCGGATTGTCTATTCAGGTTTTATATCGGGAAATGAATCCATAGCCATCACGTCCCACCATAACTGTGTCATGACAGTATTAAGTACTAAAATTATTTACTTTTATATTAATTATCTATATATTATATAAGACACAAAACTAATTCAAAATCCACTCACTTAACATGTAAACAAGAGTAAAACTACGGTCGTAGCCTTGATTTTGTGGTAAATGACATGTAAAGTACGGCCTTCAAAGTTCACAACCTGATAGTTTTAATGAGACAGTTTACAGCGTGGGCGTCAAAATTTAGAAAACACATTTTCGTATTCATTACATGAAATGTCCATTTGATAGTTTATAAATACATTACATATTTATAAAGGAACCTTTTTGATAAAAACTTTTTATATGTTTTATACTTTCACGCTGTATCCCGTTCCTTTATCAGGGTAGGCAAAGGGAAGTTGGAAAACTAGTGTTAGGACACTCCGTTCCCATTAAAACACTTCTGTTTCCCACGTTTAGCTGAACTCTGACGGCATTGCGAGTTGAAGGCAGAATTTAACGCCGCGTTTTGACTCGTTACCAGAGCGCGGAAATTAAAATTTTCATTTATTAATTTTATTACATTTCCTCAAGTTGAAATCGCTTACAACCTGGATATCCGCTGGATCTGCGATATTTAATATTAAATCAAATGAGCTTCACGCTGTATCCTGCACACAAAAGGGTAGGTAGAGGGAACCTAGTGTTAAGATACTCCGTTCCCCATTTTCTGCCAAATTCTGGAGGCATTGCGTGTTCAGTGGCAGAACTCAACGCCGCGCTTTGCCTCGACACCAGAGCGAAAAAAGGGAAATACAAATTTAAGTAAATATTTTATCTCCTCGAGTGGGGATCGAACCCACAATCAGTCGGTTTTACAGTCACACTTTGTACCACTGCGCCACCACTGGTCTCAGATATTTAATATAGTGTTAACTTTTCGATTTAAGTTAGAATTATGTTAGTAGTTTATTCGCAATTTCTCGAAAAAGGGGTAGTGTACTGACACTATGTTTTTGCTGTCTACTCCGCCATACGCGGGATATAGCGTGAAGCTAAAAAAAGACAATTATAAATATTCAATAGAATAATATATAATGATAATTATTTAAACTCCCACACATAATATCAATAAGCTCTACTTCATAGGACCAAAATAGAATTATTATTTTATTCAAAACGATTTGTTTTATTGTAGGCAGTATATCTGTTATATTGTAAATAACTTTAACGATCATCTTTAGGCGGCCTTTGATAAGTTATATTAATAGATCTAAGTACTTAATGTTTACTAATTGAATAATAAGTATATTAGAAACGAATATTTTATATTAATCTTTTAAAGTAAATCAGCTTCACGCTGTATCCCGAACACAGCAGGGTAGGCAGAGGGAACCTAGTGTTAAGGCACTCCGTTCCCCACTTTCTGCCGAATTCTGGAGGCATTGCGTGTTGAGTGGTAGAACTCAACGCCGCTCTTAACCTCGACACCAGAGCGAAGAGATGGAAATATAAATTTAAGTAAATATTTCATCTCCTCGAGTGGGGATTGAACCCACAACCAGTCGGTTTTACAGTCACACTTCGTGCCGCTACGCCACGACTGGCTTTTTTTTTAAAGTAAATTAAATTTTGTAATTCATTTTAAAATCTCTTTTAAATTACATAAAGAAGACAGTGTGAACGGTCAATAACTTCCCTTCTGTGAGGTATAACTTTTTCTCCACTTTTTCAATCATTAACCTATTCATATTGTAACTGACTCCCCACTCTACTCAATAAAATATTTAAATAAAATTATTTAAATAATAATTTTAATATTTTAGTATGGCTCGTGATACGTCTAATATAGTTAGAACCCTTCCGTAGTAATCGTAAATAATCCAAGATCTTTTAGAGATTCAGAGGTAACAGTATTAATATGAAATATAGAATAAATTCAATATAAGTACAAATGAAATATATGATGATAAATAAAATGTCATAGTCTGTCCGTTTCAATCTCTCCTGATATTTCTTAAGAATATCGTAGACGTCCTATCCTCTTCTCTGTTATACCTAGTCATACTGATACATATAACTAATTTATGATTTTTATAATGCTTTTGCGAAAGATCAATTATTAAATAACTGATTCAAAGACCGAAGTCTAATATACATACTTGCAATGGAGTTAAGATTATTATATGTAGGCCATAGCCATAATTACATAACATATAACTCTCTGCTTTACATATCAGATCGAACTCCCTACCGCTAGGCGGCCGATTATGTGAATCCACTTCAGTTTGTTTCTTTAGAGGGCATTACATTAATATACCCATTTAACGTTCGTGTATGTTTCTTATAACTATATATTTACTAATCGTATCTTAATAATATTGAATTATGTATGTATAATGTGACGTGTTTATTATTTCCGTATGAATTCGTTAATATAGTATAATTCGTATTATAATTATTACCTTCGTGCTCTTATTATATGCCTTAGTTTCAATATTAATATAACTTATATTCACTGTTATGGTAACGCCTCTTTTAAACAGAACCGTCGTAGAATAACACGCACAGCAGACACCCTGCAGCTGTTTGTCTGAACTGACACTAGACTCGAGAGTTGTGGGAATGTAAAATAGATATCATTAGTTGAAAATATTCAGTTATCGCTAGAACAGCCAGCGACTCCAAGTAGGCACGATTCTACTACCAGTTCAGTAAAGAACCTCAGTGCTGAGAAGAACTGGCGGAAGAAACTCAGCAGCAGAATCCAATACTACTAAAGCAATTCGCTTATATCAAATATGTCAGCACCAGTGATGCCCGGCTATACGAGTATACTATATGTATGTCGTCGACATCAGTCGATTGACGCGTTATATTATAAGCGGACACTACTATATGGGACATAAAATAAAAACACACACCCGTATGAGACGGGTGGACACTACTACATACACCAGTACTAGGACACAAAGTAGCATCACACACCTATCCATCATACACTAAGTGTTAACGTTGACGCACCGCAAGGCACCGCGAAACTATCTAAATATAATATATATAAAATTAACTGCCATAGCAATTCACTTAGCCAAGCACATTAGGACCAGCGAAGCCAAGAAGCAGTCGGTTGTGACAATCTTAGTTAATAGTAAAACATGAGGACAATGAACTCTAACAGTCGTATAAATGTAAATAATTAATATTTGGTTAATGTCTAATGTCTTTATGATATTTAATTAAAATAATATATAAAAATTTTGACAGATTACTTTTATTGCAGGACATTAAACAGACTCATATTATGTAATATTTATAAATTGTAAATATATAATATAATATTTAACTCTCATTTCACAATTCCCATACACGCATCTAACAAAGATGGCGGCAGGCATTCTGTATCCATTAATATAATTGTAATTTTACATACCTCATAAAACATCTTTATGTATTTATTTCCATTCACTAAATAAATAATATTGATATCTGGATATTGACGGCATTATATGCATTAATATCACTCTTCTTTGTTTTAATAATAATCTATTAAAAACTTATCGACGAAGTATTCCAAAACAAACAATCGTGAATATTGAAAGCACTTATAACTTATCTTAGTAGCCTCGAATACTTATATCACAATTGAAGATATAATCTCACATGCTTTTAAATATTAAATATAACTAGATATATTTTAATTATAATTTAAAACTTCTCCAAACATTTAAAACATCTATCTTTCCTCAGATGCGTCCGCCATCTCCCCTCTCTTTCTTTCCTTTTTTTTCGACTTTAACGCTGACAGTAGCTTATTAGCTTATTCAGCCAACATGATATTTTACAATAATTAAAATATTAATTATGTTTTTTTTTTTTAAATTATAATACACAACGATTAAATATAATTATTAAACTAGTTTTAAAAAATATATTTTATATCTGCGTGTTTTACCTACGGTATTAAAGTGACGTACGTACGATATACGTAACTTTAATATTATTATGAACTGAACTAAACTATTATTTATAAGATTGTATTTATCTTAAGCTATAAATTAAATAATATATTAAATTATATTTATAATATTTTTTTACAAATGATTATTTTTGTTTATTAATTATATTATTTACCTACACAATTTAGTTCTGGTATGGATCGTTACAATATACGTATGTATGACCTATGTTTGCGACTATTAATATGACGGTTGTGAGATCAATTTCCGGAGAATGTATTATTTTATATTTTCCTTTCCTTGCTTTTGTAACAAGATAGATAGAACACCACAACATGCAATTCCTCAAGAAACGAAGTATCCAAACACTGGTTCCATCCCAGGTTCCCTATACCTATCCTGCTACGTGCGGGATAGTGTGAAGCTAAAAAGAAAGTTATTATTTTAACATGTTATTTATTAAAAATTACTTACGAAATAAATAAATTTTCCTATTATATATTTTATATTTTGACGAAATTAGTGAATTTGATAGTCTATTATAATTGTCATTATGCTCATTTTACGTCAAAGGACAGCTGCGCATATTCTGTATAAATTTCAAATATGCTGGCAAAATATTTCAGTATAAAATCCTTGCATAGATGTTTGTAACAACCTTGTAGCTTTATATTACAGTGGCTTTTGTTACCTAAAATAATTTAGAGATGATAAAGACTATTTGATTTATATTCTTAAAATTAAAAAAATAATTATATCAGCTTCACGCTGTATCCTACATACAGCAGGGTACGTAAAGGGAATCTAGTGTTTCAATTGTTATTTTTATTTTCCTTGTCTAGAAAAATATCCAAGGCGTTGAGTTCCGCCGGTCGACACTCAGTGTCTTAAATTCAAAGTGGTACGCATTTTCCCGTATATCAGGGTAGGGAGGCAGATGGACCCTTGTACAAGAAAACCAGGCCTCGTAACCTCCAGCCTAATTTTCAAGACATTCCACGTTGAGTGGTGGAACTCAACGCTATAAAGATTCTTATAATTTTACAAACTTTATGTTAACCCTAAATGTGCTTGTAAAATATCCCTTACATTTACCCTACTTTTAGAAAATTGGATAGCTTTCAAGTTCATGAATTTTATGGGTCCCGGAATTTCATAATAAATCAATGGTATTTCGATCACTTTGGCATATATCTACATACATGTATTATATCACAATCATGTAACATCCTCAAAGGCCTTTAAAATTTATTTACAGAGAAAAAAATATAATGAGACTAGTGGCACGGCGTTGACTTTAAACGCCTGTTGACTGACTATTGTAGGTTCAATTCCCACTTGGAGGAATATTTTAATTTCCTCCAAGTGAGAATTGTTGTCAAAAAGTGGCGCTGAGTTTCGACACTCAGCACGCAGTGTTTCGAAAATGAGTGGTGGATAGCAGGGAACGGAGAGTCTTAACACTAGGTCCACTGGTTTACTCTGCTATATGTGAAATGAAGTGTGAACTCGAAAAAGAATATAAAGCATTTTGAATATAAAATGACATTATACATTTTATATTCAAATTAATCGTCAAATCAAAGAGGATTTTAGTTTATTACGTATAAAGTTAGTATAAATTATAAAACTTGGCAAATTGCCTACTCTAAGGTTTCCACAAGCAGTCGGCGTCGTAAATCTTTTACTAAACTTAGAATAAATTATAGATGTAAGTACTTTAAATTACAAGATATTTGAATAGCAAGCTAAGTTATTTTTATTTATGAGTTTTAGGATTTATTTAAATTTTGTATCAAAGTAAAATTTTTAAATATTTTTTTAATTTCTTTATACTTTTACAAGTACTTTTGAATTGTTGAAGGAATACATATACCACCAGCTCGAAGGCACTTCTATTAAGGAGCCGGCAAGAAACTCAACAGTTGCTCTTTTCAATATTGACGTTAGGTACTATGTCATACTAATATTATAAATGAGAATGTAAGTTTGTTTGTTACGCTTTCACGCCAAAGTTGAAATTTCTCAGAGAGGAGGATTAAATAATATACATTTTTATAGTATTTTTTTTTTAACGTAAATTTGTTTTTTTTTATTTAATTTAATTATTATTTTTTTTAATTTGATTTAATTGAATTTTTTTTTATCTAAAATTTTTAGTATTATATTTTATCATGTGTTTTTATCTTATAAATTTTAATTTGATCATATGTTATTATTGTCAGTTATCTGTAATTTTTTATGTGGAAACTTGATTGGAATGTGTATTATTTTAAAATATGTAATGTTTGTGAATTTTCTGTTCTGTTTGTTTCCCTAATAAAGCTAAATAAATAAATATTTTTTTGTTAAGAAATATTATCCTTTGGCTATAATATAAAAATAAATATATGCAAGCGAAGCGGCGTTTGAGTCTAGTATACAAATACAATGGTAGCTACCCTGTATAGAATTCAAATGATCTTAATTAAAAACATTTTTATTCTTCGAATATTCTTGGACAGTATAATAAGCTTTCCTAATTAACGTTATTTTTAAAGTTACTTTAAATTACTGCAGTGGAAAATTTAACACACTATAGACACGTATACTTTGACCCTAGAAATGATTTTTTGCTTTATTCTTAAAAACAGGTGCATAAATTTCCATAATGAATGGCTGAAACAACCTTACATCTTTTCATATTGACGTTTGATTTTTGGAGGATTCCCATTTCGAGTTTTGTCTAACCAGACCGAGAAAATTAAAATAATTTTGAATAAAAAATCCCTTCCCAAATCACAACGTTTAAGTCAGATACTTCCAACTGTGTCACGATGGTGTTATTTTTTGGATATCTTTCATATATCTTTACGCTGTATCCTGCATTCAGCAGTTTATGCAGAGGGAACCTACTTTAAAGACCCTCCGTTCCCACGTTAAGTCTATTTTTTTAAAAAAATCGCCTTCGCTCAACGCCGCGCTTGGTTTTTTAAATATCAGTAATATCCAAAATATCACTTACGAATTAGGATGTTCTACTTTTCTATGTTCAAAAGGGTTGTACGCTTTTTCATTTATTACTTCTTTGGAGCCGAGGCTCAGTGTTGACTGGAATCCAGGATTTGACGCTAAATTAGCCCTGAAAAGATTTATTTTTATGTATTTAAAAGTTAGTGTAGTAAATAAGCAGTTTTAGTAAGAAATTACAGCCTGCATATTTGTACTTTCTTTAGCTTCACGCTGTTTCCCGCATAAAGCAGAGTAGGCAGAGGGAACCATAGAACCTAGGATAAAGACACTTTGTTTCCATTAAGTCACTTCCGTTTCGCCGAATTTTGGAGGTATTAAGTGTTAAGTGGCTATAAAACATTTGTCTATAATCATTCTCTACACTCCCTAAGAAACCTACTACGTCTAATTCCATTTGTTTATGTTACGTAGTTTCAGCTGTATATCGTCTGTGAGTCGGTCACTCAGTAATGGAAAGTTGTATAGCTTATATAGATATTGATGTTAAGCTATGTATTCTAGGCCGTAAATGTGATGGCTGTGGTTTCGATTCTTACTCACAACAATATTTTTTTTTATTCTCTCAATTTTTCCCTAAACACCACAGAATTCTATGTCGATCAGTGTTCACTAAAGCAAATATTATTTTTTAACTTACGTCGAATTAAAGTTGTCTAAAATAATGGTTCCTTTCTTCTCTTCGTTACCCATTTTGATGAACTGGAACAAAACAAATATTAATTTAATTACTGTGAGTAATTACATTTTATTGAAATACTTTACTTTATAATAACTTTTGCAGATTCTAAATTACATTTTAATATTACAATTTCTTATACTTAATACATGATTAATAAAAAGTAGTGTAAGTACATTTGTTTGTTAAATTAAATTAGTAAATCTCTTTATTTTAGATAGATTTTTGTGAAAAAAACTTTTCTCAATTTTTTATATGAGTAATTTTATGGCCTCTTTGTTAATTTTTTTATATATTTTATTATTATTTATTAAGAAGGCATATAAAAATTTGAACGTAACCTGGAAGATATTCATTCAGGTTAATCAAGTCAATGTTACATCATTCGCCTCTCAAAGGCCGTGTAAGAGATGCCAGTATATAATAAGATACGAATTTCCTAGTTACACTAGGTCTCCTTTGTGTGTTCTCTAATCGTGACATTGGTAAAGTGATGAGAGCTCAACTGGCAAGCTAGGAACGCCACAAACGAAGAACAACTATAGATGTGCTATAGTATATAAAAAAGGATGTTTTGATGCAGTGCGATAGCGTTGGATTTTAAGCGCATCACTCGCTGGTTCGAATTTCGTTTGGGAGAATTAAGTTTTTTTTTGCTCTATAAGGAAAATAAATCGCGGCGTTGTATTGCAATGTATCAAAATTTTTACTGTACACAGGATACGAAATGAATGATTTAACACTACGTTCCTTATGCTTATAAATATAATAAAAAAAAAAACAAAATATTTTTCCGAAAATAATGATTTCAACACTACATTCAACAAGCAATAAATAATCACAAAATCTTATAAATATGTTTATGTATATGGTATATTACCATCTAAATTATACTTTAATCACTGCCTGTGATCACATCAATCGCGCCTGACAATATAACGATCTACCGTCGTAGAGTTATGGTTTTTGCTACCGATATAAAGCAGCGGATATTAATTTACATATTTTTTCCTATAAAACACGTTGTGGCGCAGGGGAACAAAGTGTGACTGTGAACGAGATAGATTGTGGGGCCAGTCGTGGCGCAGCGGCACAAAGTGTGACTGTAAAACCGACTGGTTGTGGGTTCGATCCCCACTCGAGGAGATGAAATATTTACTTAAATTTATATTTCCATTTTTTCGCTCTGGTGTCGAGGCAAAACGCGGCGTTGAGTTCTGCCACTTAACGCGCAATGCCTCCAGAATTCGGCAGAAAGTGGGGAAAGGAGTGTCTTACACTAGGTGCCCTCTACCTACCCTACCGTGTGCGGATACAGCGTGAAGCTGATTTTTATTTTTATTTTCATTTCTTTGCCCTGATGTCGAGGAAAGGACGGCGTTAAGTTTTGCCACTCAACACGCAATGCCTCCAGAATTCGGCGTAAAATCGGGAACGGAGTGTCTTAACACTAAATTCCCTCTGTTTATCTTGCTGTGTGCGGGATAAAAATTTGTTTTCCTCTTCGAAGCAGTGGCAGTTTGGTCTAGTCTAGCATTTCAGTTTTTCCTCTCATGTCCAATTTGGATACGTTGTATATTGCCAATTCAACACAACCTTTGTCTCGATAGACTTGGAGAAAGACATAATATTCTAACTAAGAAAGTATAAATGTTTTTTTTTTCTTTTTTTTTAGTTTCACCTCGTATTCTGCACGTAGCACGAAGAGGGATCTTGCGAACCTAGTGTGAAAGACACTCCGTTCCCATTAAAACACTTCCAATACTCACTTTCCGCGAAATACTCGAGGTATTGTGTATTGAGTTGTTATTTATATTCAAAATTTTCAATCAATAAGTTATTATAACTACAATTAGTTAAAATCCATCATTTTAATCTTAAAATTAAAACAAAACACAGCAATAAATATTACACATATTTCTTTGGTGAATGTTGTAATATAACACTCGACAACTAGGTCACATGCAGGTTCTTATTCGAGTTTAAAATGCAATACGAATAGTGTCGAATATAAACAATTTAGAATTAAAATTAAATTAAATTAGCTTCACGCTGTATCCCGCACACAGCAGGGTAGGCAGAGGGAACCTAGTGTTAAGACACTCCGTTCCCCACTTTCTGCCGAATTCTGGAGGCATTGCGTGTTGAGTGGCAGAACTCAACGCCGCGCTTAACCTCGACACCAGAGCGAAGAAATGGAAATATAAATTTAAGTAAATATTTCATCTCCTCGAGTGGGGATCGAACCCACAACCAGTCG
>JAATLQ010027183.1:0-20968 GCA_013421005.1 Heliconius erato x Heliconius himera
CGCAACCTAAAAATAGAAAGCCTGGAGGTACACATTGGTCGTCTCGCGTCCTACGCATTCCGCTGCGCCAATGTATCGGGTCACCTGCACATAAGGAGCAGCACTCCGTGGCATATCCGGCCGCCCGAGGTCAGACGTCAGATGACTTCCGAGGGACTTTCTATCCTCCTCCAAATGCGACTCATGAGCCTTGCATTGATCCTTGGTCGTTTAAGCTGGGCCTCCCTCAGGAAACCGAGGGTCTCACCTGACTGAGTTGACCGCCTAGATGGCATTTGATAATCTTTCCAATCCCGTCCCGCACGCCTCTCTCTGAGTCTGCTCTGGAGCAGGTTATCGCTTGAGTCCACGGCCATGGAACCAACGCCCAAATGTCGTTCGGAGCTACTACGGAGATGGACGAGAGAATGCTTCAATTCTGCGCCTGGCTCTATAGCAAAGTATAATTTCTTTCGTTTAAGTTTTCTGTTGTTTGTGTCATTTGTTCAGGTGTGTGTTTTTTTAAACAATTGAACCATCCTTATTGGAGCTACGAAAATGTGGGTTGCATTAAGGTTTCAATAATTTTCACATTAGTAATCTTAAGTGCTTTGCAAACATAGGTACATTATATGAATAATTCAGTAGTTAAAGCGGGCGAAGCCGCGAGCGGGTCGCTAGTGTTTATATAAAATCGAAATAAAAAAATAAATCAGCTTCACGCCCGCACACAGCAGGGTAGGCAGAGAAAGAACTTAGTGTTAAAACACTCCGTTCCCCACTTTCTGCCGAATTCTGGAGGCATTGCGTGTTGAGTGGCAGAACTCAACGCCGCGCTTTGCCTCAACACCAGAGCGAAGAAATGGAAATATAAAGTTAAGTAACTATTTCATCTCCTCGAGTGGGGATCGAACCCACAACCAGTCGCACTTCGTCGCACAGTCACACTTTGTGCCCCTGCGCCACGATTGGCCTCTAATATACAAAAAATATGTTCAATGAATTGTAATGTATTCTCTTTTATATCATAGGATGACAAATGATGTAACATTTTGTTTTTAGTTTTTATTTACATTGAAATATTGCCTATTTGGTGAAGGTCATCGACTGACAGAGGGACAACGTCAGGCTGTAAACGACGGTTTTGAGTTCGACTCCATCCAGATCGAATGAATTATTTTTTATTTCTTTATTCTGGTAAGACATTTAATTCGGGTGGAAAGTGGAGACCGAAATTTATTAGTAGTCGGGACTAGGTACAGACCGGAGTAGGTTTAGGGGGTAGGTTAGGTAAGTTAAAAAAAAACTTAAACTGGAAAATAAATGTCATCCCTAGATGCCATAAAAACATTTAAATTCTAATTCTAACTGGGTTACAAAGATAACGCAACAGTTGAAACATTGCTCAAGTACGCGTTAAGATAGTCTTTCCATTGTTTTGAAACAATAATGAACTTTGTTCATCCTATATTCATTCAGCCTAATACAATTGAGTGATTAAAAATAATTTTAAATACGTACCTATTTGTAGAGGCCGTCTGAACGAAAACGTGACTGTAGTGCAGAGCCGGATTTAAATATGTGTTTACTCGAAGCCCCTGGTCCCCACCAGGGGCTTCGATGAAAGAGGAGCCCTATTAATTTTTGAATATAGTAGAGATAGAAGATACGTGATGGATGTTAAAGGCGTGTTATCAATGCCTTAGCTGCATTGATGAGACGGCGAAACGTCAGCACAGCTGCGCCTTTGGCCATACACAATGCAGTTTTGGTACCAACGCTGTTATACGGCAGCGAAACGTGGATATTACAGAAGAAGCATGAAAGAAAGATAAATGAGGTTGATGATAGTCATCGAAGCGATAAAGGTATGCATAACCCTGGCGTTGCGTGCAAATGCGTTCGGCGCTCTGTTCTTTGTGGCTACTCCGCTAGAAATACAGCTTGAAGCTAAGTAAGTAAGTATTTAATGTTAGAAGCCGGTTATGGCAGGCTCGTAGCTATTCATGCCAGCCATATATAGGGCTGCAACATTCCATCCACCACAAGCACCATAAATATGCAGAATATAAGTGCGTCTGAAAAGTGACGATTAATTTGGCGTTTAGGACCGCCACTCAGCACGCCATGTCCAGAATAGCAGCAAACTGAAAACGGAGCACAAATAGCTACGTGGAATATAAGAGGATGGATAGAAAAAAGATGGAATAAGCTGGGCCACGCATCTGAGACTTTCGAAGGTTTTTGTGCAACTACCACTGAAAAACAGGCCAAGTTATTGGATTGGAGATTTCATGTAAATAGAGTATTTTTTGTAACTCGTATTACAGGGAGACAAGCGTTCGACTGTGAACGCGACAGGTTGTGGATTCGATTCCCACTCGAGGAAATTAAATATTTAATATTTTATTTTCTTCACTTTGGTAACAAGGCAAAGCGCGGCGTTTAGTTACAAAGTATCTTAACGCTTGGTTCCCAGGTTCCCTCTGCCTACCCTGGTATGTGCGGTATACAGAATCCAAAAAAAGAATATTTTTTCCAACCAACCGTCATTCATCGTGTCAGTCGGTCAAGGGGCTCGAGTTCCTTTTTGTGTGCGCGAAATACAGATATATCTGTTGTTTGGAATATAAAATAAGCATTAAAAGGTGACAAATTTCCTAATATGGTGTATCTATAGTTCTATACTAATATTATTATGATAAATAGTTTGTTATGTAGAACTACGGGCTTGAACTTAAAAAATATTCTTATATTGGATAGCCATTTATCGAAGATTTTTTTTAAAGATTTCCTAGGTATGTTTTAAGTACTAACATTAGGTTCCAGTTGGTTATAAGTTTATACCTACAGCCTAATGGAACCTTCTGTTAATACTTTAAGCATTCCTTACCAATCAGACGTTGCGTATTAAGTGGCGTAACTGAACGCTGTGCTTTGTACTATTACTAGAGCGCGGTGAACAGAAATACCTATGAGTAGTATAATTAAAGAAAACTGACTATTGAATCAAGTATCCAATCAATTTAAAACAGGTTACCAGAATAAGGAAGGGAAAGCCAGCTAGTCGTGAAAATAGCTAAATATATAGGGGAGAGGGGGGCACATTCGAACGATTTTTAAACTTTGTGTCATATCTAAAAATTTTACAGTTTGTAATTTCTTTACTATTTCACAATGCTTAGTCCAACTATTGTGCCACACAATCGTAGCATCATATGTAGAAAAATATATAAGGTAAAGGTGCAATATCAACTTAGTAGCAGTAGTCAAACTAGTAGCAGTAGTCAAATGTTCAAAGCTGCCCCCCTTGCGGGGTAGCTTTGAACATATATGGGGCAGTTTTGAACTATCATCGAATTCAATGAATAAAAGGCTTATCAAACTTTTAAGTAACTTTATTAATAAACTTAACCAACAACTGAAATTGGGGGAAGTAGTTTACGTAAGAAATAAAAATCAGCTTCACGTTTTATACCGCACACAGCACAGTATGCAGAGGGAACCTAGTGTTAAGACACTCCGTTCCCCACTTTCTGCCGAATTCTGGAGGCATTGCGTGTTGAGTGAACTCAACTAAATAAATATAAATATATAATAAATTTAAGTAAATATTTCATCTCCTCGAGTGGAGATCGAACCCACAACCAGTCGGTTGTACAGTCACACATCGTGCCGCTGCGCCGTGACTGGCCTCAAGTCTAGTCTACGTAAGACTTTTGAAAAACTAACGTAGCACTTGTCCTCTTTCTCAGGAAAGAAAAAAAAATACAAGCTACTTTTTTATTATTCACAGATGATGAGACATCCTCCAATATTTATTAAGTTGTAGTCTAATTCCATTTCGTAGTCTTCATACGCACAGATTTCAGTATCTTCATTCTCTTCACAGTAAATTGTCACTTCTTCTTCTGATTCCAAATGCATTTTTGAGTCAGTTTCTTGTGAAGAAAAGTTAATTATAGTTTTGTTTTTATTTCGCGGTATTTTTTTACATATAATAATATTCAAAACTGCCCCCTTTATTTTGTTCAAAGCTGCCTCAGTGGTAATTAAAAAATTACAAACGTTTTTTTTTCAAGTAAATGTTTAAAAATTGTAGTGATTTCTAGTTTATTGCATGATATATGAAACATTCTAACTAAAAGAGGAAAAAATAAAACCATATACCTTGAATTGGATCCCTGCGATCCTTACGCGTTTATTTAAAAATGCATAAAATTTTACTCAAAATCAAACACTCCTCGTAACTCAACAACTGGTTCTCATATATCAGCGGTGACAAGTGACACGTGAGCAGATTAGTGCTGTCACTACTCAAAAAAAATGTACCAAAATTTCTTTTTAAAATAGCTCTGTTAACACATATTTTCAAAGGGGCACCTGTTCAAAGCTACCCCCCTCTCCCCTACGTACTGATAAATGAGGCTGGTGTTGCAGCACCAAGTCTGACCGGAAAAGCGACTGTTGTGGGTTCAATTTCCACGCAATTGGAATGAGTCAATTTAATTTCCTCGTTTTTGTCTGGAAAAGTGAGCGGTACGTGGGGAGCAGTGTCTTAAAACTATCCCTTTGTCTATCTGCTAAGAAAATGTGTGATACAACGTGAAGTTAAAAAGAGAAAATTATAAAAACTTACGTATATCCAGGGTAGCAAAATATATAAATACAAAATAAAAGTCGCGATTTTTTTTAATAAAGCGTAAGGTTAAGTATGGGATATTAGTTTTATATAGATCGAAATATAGATGTTTAAAAAATATATTATATTTATTTATATATCAAATTTATGTTATCGATTAAATTAAAATGAATTATTGCACTACTAATATAATATAATAAGACATTCGTGGCGCAGGGGCACAAGCGAGTGACTACATACGCGACAGGTTGTTACTCGAGGAAATAAAATATTTAATATTTTCGGTAAAAAGAGGGTAGTGGAGTGTCTTAACATTAAGCTCTCTCTCCTTTCCCAGATAAAGCTGGATACTGTGTGAAACTCAAAAAAACCTACGATCACTTCCCTTAAACACACAGACAGACACAATAATGAAAGTTAATTCACGTAAAACTCCAGTAAATTTCAATTGAAGAATAAAATTACGATTATGCCTTCGCCGCTAGACTTCTTAGTCATGACTTTTTTTCGTCTGCAATAAAGTCAAGGTCACGCGAACACGCGCGGGGTCTTGGTATTTAATCTATGCTATAATTTTGCGTATAATTTTTGTTGGTATGTTGAAATCAACTATATATATATGAATACATAATTTAAGTGTCTGTCTATAATTAAAAAAATGTAGTGCTTTTTCTGGTGATAGGCACTAAACACAAGCAATTTTATATGTTTTATCTGTCTGTCTGTTTCCTATTTGTTTGAGCTTATCTCCGGAACAGCTAATTTGATTTTTGTGGGAGCTTGTAAGCTTATTAATGCGAATATCAGGATATTTTTGCAAGATAATTAGGCGGCAAAAAGCAACCGCCCGTACGATATAACTAAACATGTTTCTATTAAATACGACGATTTAAATATTGCAATCATTTTAATTATTTTAAAATAATAAAATATATTGCATCATTGCGTAAGCTGCAATAACATTAAAAGTTAATTATTGATATTAGTTAGTACATAACTATTAATTATTATGTATCTATCTACTTGTGTTATAGCTTATATAAACTATAGCAAATATTTTCATTGCTCTTTTTAACTATTACTAAGAATTGTAGTTTTAATGGTTTTTTTTTTTTCAAAATAAAAAAAATAGGTTATTTGTAAAAGCAATCAAGCAAAACAGCAATAAAAGAAATTTGCAATATTTCACTTTCGATACTTCACCTAGAGACCGTCGAAAAGATAATCTATGGACTTATAACCAAAAGATTTTTTCAAAATTTAAAACCATAATATTTTTGCCAAAATTTTAATACTGTACTTAAAAAAAGCGAGCGAAACCAAACGCGAAATTTCGTATTGATAAATTAATAAATAAAATCGATTAAACAGCGCCACATTAGTTTCTTACAGACTCAATACAAATACAATGTATGAATGTACATAATTACAAACATAGACTATGTAAATGTCAACAAACTTAGTTGGCTGCGTGCGCGCGTACCCGTTGCTTGTGTGTATCTAATGAAAAAAAAAAAGAAAAAGTCAAATCGCGCGGGAAATTAAATTTAATTAGAAAAACATGAATATCATATCTTTTACAGTTTGGCTGTTAGAAAGTAATTGTTTTATAGTTTATACAGTAATGATTGTGTTCTTCGTCGTGTTTACAATGTTCCACAAGAATAGATTGGAGCGGAATCAAAATAGAATCGGCGCTAAAAAGAAATTTGCAACTCTTGATAACAGTAAAGGTAATATTATAGATAGATATAGATAAAAATATTGTATTCTACTTCTGTATTGTAATAGTTTATGTTAAAAAGGTTGAATATTACGTTTATTGTGGCTCAATCTTATGATATGTACTTACGCGTATAATTCGTCATAGCAGGCATTGTGATGTTTTTTGGTATTTGTAATTTAAAATGTTTATTTTTGTTTAATTTTAATTATTAATGCTTTACAAAGAATGTGCTTTTGATTAGTTAATTTTAAATTACTTAATTCAAAATTTGGTACAAATGTTGGTATTCTTTATAATGGTTAATGAATGACCTGTGACACCTCTAAATAAATAGAATAAACGTATTATTATTATAATTGTGTATCAATATATTTCTTTGAATTATCTATCTAATTTTTCGTGTCTGAACACCGTAGCTCCTGAATCTATGAACCAATTTAAGAGCAGTTTTTTTAATCGAAAATCTTGTTCATCACGGTGGTTTTTAGCTAGGTTTTATGAAAACCGGACTAGTAGTTTAAGAGCTGCAAGTACTTTGCCAAGATCAGGTAGTGATATTTTTGGTTAGAATTTTTTAATTTTAACTTTTGCTGGTATTGGAACATCATTCCAATAATACATTAGAACAAAATTAAAATAGAATAGGTGGTAAAAATAAATGTGTTATTCTTGATAGTACCAAATGTGATAGTTTGTGTTGCGATTCATATTTATAAATCACCGTCTCTCTTATCAGATAATTTTATGAAGATAACGATTTTTGCGGGTTAATCTTGCGAGGTAGGTGTACGCTATCGTGCACATTTTTGGTATTTATATGCAACTTTTGAATAAGATATTTTGAGTTCGTCGTGTTTACGATGTATATTTATATTATGATATAATAATATCATAATATTAATATGTATCCCGCACACAGCAGGGTAGGCAGATGGAACCTAATGTTAAGACACTTCATTCCAAAAATTTGTGAAATTCTGGAGGTATTCTAGCCGCAATTTGCCTCGACACCAGAGCGAAGAAATAGAAATATAAATTTAAGTAAATATTTTCATCTTCTCGAGTTGGGATCGAACCCACAACCAGTGGGTTTTACAGTCACACTGTGTGCCACTGCGCCACAACTGGCCTCGTTCTAATTATATAATATGAGATTAATATAATATATAATCTCACCACATTAATATCTGACCTAAATAGAGTTTGAACCAACGACCCCCGACTTTACATAATAAGCCACTGGATCAACAGGTCAATAAAGATAACATCATTTTAAATGATTCTGATATTATTGTTTATGAAATGCTATTCCAAGTGCGACATGTTTATTTATCTACAGATATATTTTTAGCTTCATGCTGTATCCTGCACATAGCACGAGAAGAAAGTGTTTTAATAGGATCGGAGTGTCTTAATATCATTAAGACACTTTAATTTTAAAATGTTCGCCTTCTGGTAATGGTACAATGCACGGCGTTGAGTTCCGCCACTCAACAATACAACGGAGTGTCTTAATATTATTAAGACACTCCGTTCCCCACTTACCGCCGATTACTGGAGGCATTGCATTGTTGAGTGGCGGAACTCAACGCCGTGCATTGTACCATTACCAGAAGGCGAAAATTTTAAAATTAATACTTCTTCTTTTTTCTTGTTTCGTTTGTGTGTAATCATTTTATTTTTTAAGGGCAAAATGAACTATTATTTTTTTGTAATCTATACTATCTATGCTCTATACCAGTGGTTCCCAACCAGTAGTCCGCCTAAATATGGTCCGCGAACGATTTTAATTTTATGACTGAGGACGGAGGAAGTTTCTGTTTAATTATCACAGTTAATTTTTATTATATTTACATGCATAGTGGTCCCTGCTACCAAGAATGATATAAAAGTGGTCCTTGATCAAGAAAAGATTGGGAACCCCTGCCCTATACTAATATAATAAAGCGGAATCTCTGAAACTACTGGTCGGATTTACTTATATATATATATGCTATAGTCGAACTATATAACATTACGTTTTAAATTTTAGTTAGCCTTAAATATAGAAATAACAATATAACTAGGAACGCCATCGTGATACTTTAACTGCATGCGCTGCAGAAATAATTACATATATGCGAGTTCATCTATATATATAAAAGGACTTGTTATTATATAAAAATATTCAATTTCATTAGCTCTAAAATAGAATCCGCGATACGGTGTGTCAATATAAAATATTGTAAAAATACAAAGAATAAATGTCATACAAATCCCATTCCCATCCCAAGGGAAAAACCTTGGGATGGGATATCATCAGATTCTGACGTATGGTAATGGGACCAATGGGAAAGTGGACTTTTACAAATAAATAAAAAAATAAATCGGTCCACAATGACGAAGGAATATAAAGTAAACGAATACAAAATTTCTGTTTTCAAAGGAGGAGGCTCCTTTGAAAACAGAAATCGGTTAACAAACATGTAAACGGATCTGACTTTAAGAAGTTGCCTTAAATATTTTTTTTAAAGCTACTCAACAGATATTTTACCTTAAGTTATAATGTTGAAAATTTTATAGTTCAAATAAAAAGATTGTAAAATCCATATATACAATATATATTTTAAGAAACGTATCAACATTTATTTATACACATCTAAATATATCAATAATTTATTTTTGTATTTTTCCACAACTGCTATGTTTATCTGGTGTTTATTTATATACATATTAATATAAAACACTTTCAGCACAGTTATAATTAGGTAGGTCTATTGTTAAAGGTTCAAATTCCAATCGTTTGAGTCAAGGTAAAGTGTAAAGTTTTTTGTTGTTGTAACGTTTATTCATACTTAACACTTCGTAATATTGCGGCCATCGTGGCGCAGTAAAACAGCTTCTGACTGTAAACACGACGATAGTGGGCTCATTCTACATTTGAGGGAATAAATTATTTTCACTTCCGTACTCTGCAAGACCAAGTGCGGCCACATAATATGCATTTTTTATATTTAGTCGTAAATAGATATAGCGTGAAGCAAAATAATAATAATTTAGAATAATCTTGATTACTTCATCTGATTTTTCGAACAAGAAGTTGAGAAAAGAGTGAATTAATAATATTAGAAGTATCTATATGTACCTAGTCAGAGACAATCACACAGCAATGCACACAGCATGGTAGACAGAGGGAACCAAGTGTTAAGACACGCCGTTCCCCACTTTCCGCCGAATTCTGGAAGCTTTGCGTGTTGAGTGGCGAAATGCGAAGAACCGACCAGAGCTAAGAAATGAAAATAAAAATGTAAATAAATATTTAATTTTCTTGAGTCCCCACTCACGAACTCACAACCAGTCGATTTTTACAGTCACACATTGTGCCCCTGCCCCACGACTTGCCTCAGAGATAAGTGGGAGTCCAAAAATATTAAACAAAATTATAAATGAATTTCTTCTTAAAGTAAAAATAATTATAAAACATTTTGCGTGGTTGTGTTACTCAATTATAAATAAATTATTAATATTTATGTCACCTTGATGAATTGTCAATGCCTATAATTAAAAACCGTACTCAATATGTCATAAAAATATTGTATTCACGGGAGGCCGTTGTGTTGCAGAGGCATAAGCGTGTGACGCTTCGGATGTGAGTTTGATTCCCATTCGGAGGAACGAACTCCTGCAAAAAGGTAAAGCACGGCGTTGAGTTCCGCCGCTCAACACGCAATGCCACATCCGGCCGAGAGAGGGGAACTCAACACTAGATTCACTTTGCCTACCCTGCTATAGACGCGAAAATAATTAATAAATAAATTAAAAAAAAAGCGAGCTATATTTTTTTTTACAGTTACACGCTGTATCCTGCATATAGGAGGGTTTAGGGACCTAGTGTTAAGACACTCCGTTCCATACATACTGGTAAATTTTTGAGATATAGTGTTTTGAGTGACGGAACTCAACGGCACTCATGTCTACCAGAGCGGTGAAATGAGAGTAATAGTCTATCACATTTTTTGAAATTAAAAATTTCTTTAAGTACGGTTTTCCACATTTGTTTATAGATAGAGAAAAAAAACTAAACTGAACTAGCTTTATGGTTTATAGGTAGTCAAAGAGAACGGAGCGCCAAACGCTACGGTCTCTACGTACCTCTTTCGCCTCGTCCACTGACATCAACCTCTTCATACATGCCCTCTGGGGGGTACTCATGCTTTTTACGTGACCTTCCTCTAGTAAAAAAATATTTACTTTGATATAATGTTTTCGAAGGTCAACCGAGGTCTCCCCCTACCTCTCTTAAATTATAGATCACGTTCATTAAATGCGTGTAATATTTGCATAGCGATATATGTAATAATCGGCCTCGTATTGGCCTCGTCTGATCTAAATAAGATTCGTCCACGCAAAATACGTATCTCGGAAAGATTATTATATTAAATCTTATCATAAGTTTGAAAGTAAAAATTTAAAGGTTTTTGAGTTAAAAGTGGGTTTGAATAATAATTTTGACCGATTTGTAATGTCTCTAAATGGATGAGAAATCAAGAATAGAATTTTATGACATTGTTCTTAATATCTATATCTTTTTAGTTGTGTGGCGGAACTCAACGCCACGTTTTGTCATGCCAGGTGTCGCCAAATACTCTCTGTTACTGGCATTGGACGAATATTCTAATAATTATATAGACTTACATATTCAAGTTGCGTCTGAATGACCTTTACACTATTTCTTAACTAATACAATGCACAAGGGCTAATATAATAACTATTCAATTACCATTTATCGATAAATCTAATTCCACGTACTTGGAACCAATAGCTAGTTTTGCCTCGCCACTTCATTGTCCGTGATCGTGTCCCTCTCGTCCTCTCCTTGAAACATCTCCTCCTCTATGATTCCTCGATATCTATTCGATAGCTTCACTTTTGTGTCAGCCTTCTCCTGGTTTTATATTAAAAAAGTTTCTACTACCCTCCTCATATAACATAATACAACATTCCACATTTGGAATATTCACAAGTACCTTAAAATATTCGCGATAATTTGCGACACCAGGGAGGAAAAATAGCAAGAGTTTATTCAAGAATTAATTATTCAATTTAATTTCATTTAATTTTCAATTTAATTATTAATTATTCAAGAATAATATCCACAAACATAGCGTTTACATTTAGATTCTATCTCATCGCGCCACAAAGGTTCTATAGGATGATAACTATCAAAATCAATTTATCTTTATTCAATCAAAAACACTTTTAAATGAACCTACATATAAATGTCAGTCAGTTCCGAATAGTTGAGTGTGAATTTGTAATTAATTAATTTAAAAAAATATTGTTTATATGTCTTAATATAAAAGGTACACAATAGAAAAAGCAATTCTATACAGTGCTGCTAGTGCCATTTATCAGTTCTTTTTATATGTTAAATTTATAAAAATATAAAGTTAATGAATATGCTCAATTTACAAATTAAAGTGTCATTATTTCTCATGTGCAATTAAATTGATAATAACATACTGTTTTAATGAAAAACAATAATAAATAGAAATATTAAATATTCCTTATATTGCTTCTAGTGTTGTTTATATTATTAAATCTTGGATAGAATAGTAAACTTTGCCTAGTAATATAATTTTTATTTTTATTTTAAATAAGATGTTAACGAATCTTTGATTAGAAATGTTTTCTTATAAGTCAGAACAAAAAAATATAGATTATTCTATCAAGGCCTTTACGTAAATGTTAATTTAGATTCTAAATTTTACAAAATAAATCGACTGTGCCAATTGTCAGAATTCTGTGGAAATGGGGGACGGAGTGTCTTAACACTGGATTCCCCTGCCTACCCTGCTGTGTCCATACAACGTGAAACTAATAAATCAACTGCACATTCCATAACAAAAAAAAACACTTGTAATTTATTATTGCTAAATAGAAGTTATTTTATTATATTCGGTATTCTAAAAGAAATAAAGACGATTTTCATTTAAATTGTATAAAAAATCGATAATGAAAGCGGCGTGTGACGAAAACATTTGTTATTATATGCTCCGTAGCGTAAGGAACAGAATATGTATGGTACAGTGGTTTTTATATCGGAAGCAACAGATGCGAGACCATTTTCGAGATCTTTTCAGCTCCCCGTTGTATTCTGCATACCTATAGCAGGGTAGGCAGGGGGACCATAGTGTAAAAATATTTCTTTTCCCACTTCCGCTCAATTATCCAAACATTGCATTTGAGTGGCGGAATTGAACGCCGCGGTTTAATCAATATATTTATTTTGGCCAGTGTGAATCGAATCCACAGCCGTCGCTATCATAATTAGATCCTGTGCCGCTGCGCCATGACAAACTCTTCTTTTGGTTTAACACTGTATTATAATTAATTTTTCGTTCGCGATTCGATCGTTTACGAAATTTTATGTTCCTTGCCATACTACTCGTATTTCTATTTCTACCTTCTATAATTTGGACCTAAATCTCTCTTAGAATATACTTATATTGGATTTTAAGGCCTCCTAAATTATATTGGATTTTGAGGCCGGTCGTGGCGCAGCGGCACGAGGTGTGACTGCAAAACCGACTGGTTGTGGGTTCGATTCCCACTCGAGGAGATGAAATATTTACTTAAATTTATATTTCCATTTCCTCGCTCTGGTGTCGAGGTTAAGCGCGGCGTTGAGTTCTGCCACTCAACACGCAATGCCTCCAGAATTCGGCAGAAAGTGGGGAACGGATTGTCTTAACACTAGGTTCCCTCTGCCTACCCTGCTGTGTGCGGGATACAGCGTGAAGCTAATTTAATTTAATTTTTTTCTAAATAGTTTCAGCAGTGCGTTGTCTGTGTGAGTTTATATTTGAATAGATAATTATATTCATTACCTAATAGGTGACCATGTCAAATATCCTGACAGGTCCTTTCTTCTAGAAAAATCACAATAAAAATGTAATTTAAAATCTAAACAGCTTCTTTGGTTAAACACGGTTATCTCACGAACTACAGACTCAAACTGAGGAATTATTTTTGAGTCGGATAGTCCACTCATCACAAATAGCTATTATAGACTATAAGGACGTGTGGCATTTACACCTCTTTATTTTCCAACTCTTATTTTCCAATTTGACATTGCAGCGAAGCTACAAGTAAAAGTTTAATATGTTAAAAGAGTATGCCAGTTCAAATCCCGAATGTTATCTCAATTCATAGAGGTTTTATTGTATAGCCTAGTTTGTTTATTTTATAATGTATTGTAACATAAATTATTTTTTTTATCAATACTCAGCCAAAATGATAGTAGCTTATCACGTTATTCTATTTCTAAATAGCGATAAGGGTACATTCAGTAGAACAATTAACGAAAATTGCTTTAAAAGATTAGATACTTAATAATAGTGTTGATTTTTTTCATACATGTTGAGTTTATTAAATCTTAAAAAATAAAAATGTTATGTATAACATCTTTTGAATGGCATAAATATTATATCACTTCTTATTACCAGAGCAAGAGAATTTTAATTTCACCGAGTGGAAATCGAACCCACAGTCTCTTTGACTCAACGGCCTAATAAGGCGAAATTCAAAATAATATTTAGCTAAATAATGTATAATGTTTATTAGTGCGTTATATTTGCGTGCGTTCCCATTTCCTTTTCATTTTTTATATTTTTTTCCATTATTTATACTTTAACATATTCTCCTTATGTATTTTAACTATTCTATCAATGCTTATATTAAATTATTACTATATAATAGTATATGTGGTAATATTTTACCATAAGTAATAAGAATAGTATTTTAATAAAAGCGTATTGTTATTTACATTTATAGTTTATTTAATATGTGCTATTTATATTCGATATTTCAATATTGCAATTTATTTATTTATCACTTAAACACAAATTTAATTTATGTATTTTATAGTAAGTATTCGTATTTAGTTTTTTTAGATGAGAGCGCTCGCTGCCGTCGACTGAAGGGTGGGTAAGGTGTCGTAATATTTACGCCTACCCACTTGCCGACGGCATATTTCATATATAACAATTAACAGTCGATGCTTGCCACTCGATGCGCTTTCCATACGTTTCATTGTTTTCTTTATTATTTTCTTCCAAATCAGTATTTATTTTGTTCTCTTTTATATGTTTGTGGTTGACTTTTATATAAACTGTGCCGTGATTAACTATTTGTGTTCAAACTATATGTACTTTGAAGTGGTGTTGAATATCCTCAGTGTAAACCGTGAGTAGACTTTTTATTATTCACCATCAACACTACACGTATATGATATTACTATACGTTTTTATTAATATAGTATTCTTATTACGTATGGGTGAAATCACTCATTATCTAGTTGTGCCCAAACCACCTGGGCACATTATTCATCCCCCTTACTTACCAGCCATTCTGTATATCTAATCTTTGCGGATTCGGTTAGATAAACCGTCTCTCCATATCCTAATCATCACAATTCCAGCTTCGTCCTTTTCCTTCTTTCATTCTTTTTCTGATATTGTATTTGACTTCCAGTAAAAAAATATTATGTACGTAATAAAAAGATTACAATTTTATCCCTTAGTTCGGATTTTGTAATGAATTTTGAATATGTGTGAAACTTAAATGATCGACAAATAAAACGATTTTAAAAAACAATGAGAAATAAATTATTAATTACTAGAGGGGGCGCGCGCGGCTGAATTCTAAAAAACCATGAAACACGTGTTCAATGAAATGTTTTTAAGAGTCTGAATTTAAATTTTATAAAAATCGGTGCCGATTTAAAAAAAAATCCATACAAACTTTCAACCGCTATTTCATCCCTTTAGGGTTAAAATTTTTCAAAATCCTTTCTTAGTGGAAGTCCAGAATATAAAAATAAACATCTGCCCAAACTTCACGTTTCTACCATCAGCGGTTACAGCTCTGCGTGCGTCTTACCTCAGTCAGTCAGCACAAGTCCTTTTATATATATAGATTATATTGATTAGACACCGTGATATTCTCGAGTGTGAATCGAACCCACAATCGCTTCGTTTTCATTCACACGCTGTAGGTTCTACGGCCTCTTTAATAAATATATAATAAATCAGCTTCACGCTGTATCCCGCACACAGCAGGGTAGGCAGAGGGAACCTAGTTTTAAGACACTCCGTTCCCCACTGTCTGCCGAATTCTGGAGGCATTGCTTGTTAAGTGGCAGAACTCAACGCCGCGCTTTGCCTTGACATCAAAGCGAAGAAATGGAAATATAAATTTAAGTAAATATTTCATCTCCTGTAGTGGGGATCGAACCCACAACCAGTCGGTTTTACAGTCACACTTTGTGCCGCTGCGCTACGACTGGCCTCAATAAATATACAAAGTTTAATAATATGTTTACTAATTGGGTCCCCACATGCATGTCGTAAATAATATATTTATAGATAAGTAAGTAAAAACAATAAATATGATATAAACATTAATTAAACGTCGACCCCGAGCAAAGTCACAGTATAAATATAGTGTTCTATTAATGGTAGTGGCATTTGATAACCTGACCCACTTAGAACTGTAGGTATTAGAAGATACAAACGACACTTATTAGATAAATGGTTCAACTTAAAAGTCTACTACCCACTGTTCTACTGTTTCAAAAGTATGAAATTTACAATATAATTTTAAATTTAAAGTTTTAAATCGAAAAACATATGGCTATACGTACTGTCTGTGGATATGGGTAATATATATAATATTTGAAATACAACACCTTCTGTTCCATCCGGTGTTGCTGTAAAGATTAAAAGGGCTAACAATATAAATCTTCGAAAAAGTAAAGTTCGAAAAAAAAATGGGGATTGAACCCACAACCATCTCAAAACTATCACGTTTTCTAATTATATTATTTATTTCCATTCTAGATATCCATGATAAATGTATATTCCCTTTGATTACAGAGAAAGAGCACCCAGAAGACGATGACGATCCAGATTTTCTCATCTCAGCCATATCAGAAGACACTCCTCACATCCCTTATAGACCTCTTAAGAGGACAACGGAGGATATTCTAGAGAGGTCAAGAGAGTATTATAACCTGATGGCTAAAAGACGAACAGTTAGAAACTTTAGTACAGAACCAATACCTCAGGAGGTGTTAGAGAATATTGTTAAAACTGCAGGTAAATTAAAGCACTTAAAGATTTAAGCTTTTAAAATTTTGATAAATGATAAAAACATGCCTGTTGTGATACAGGGACACAAGCGTGTGTATGTAACGTGATGGTTGCGGGTTCGATCCCCACTCGGGGGAATTAATGATTATTTATTAACATTTTCATTTCGTCACTCTGTCACTAAGGCCCGGCGTTGAGTTCCGCCACTGAACACGCAATACCTCGAAAAATTCAGGGGAAAGTGGGAACGGAGTGTATGAACACCAGGTTCCATCTGTCTACCCTGCTATATGCGAGAAACAGCGTGAAGCTGATTTTGATGGCAAGAGATATCACTCCTTTCTACATTTTCCACCCATGGTTGATGAGCATGTTTTCATTAATACAAGTTACTTATAAAATATTAATTTAGTAGTAGGTACAATTGATTTAAATATTAGTAGGAAGATGCTTTTATTGACTTTGTTTTAGTCACTGCACTATTTTTATGGTATCAACTATATATTAAGAGATGAAGTCCATTCATCAGAATGTCTTTTTTTAGAATACCTCGTGGTGATTTTACATTTGATATAACTCACTCACTCATACCTATATTTTTAAACTAGAATCACTGATAATGACTGATAAACATTTTTTGAAAATTGCACACACAGGCCTAATTTTCAATGCAACAAAACCGCGCATACCTCGTTACTAGAGCTAGATTACTAGATTACTATACTAGATTACTATACTAGATTGTGTCTCAAATATTAGTTCTTTTTTTAACACGTTAACATTCCATCCAATACTTGTATTTTGGCTAAGGATTTTTTTTGCTCATACAAGTATATTTCTGAGAAGTATACCTTTACTCATTTGTTTTTTTATTTAAACTAAATCTTTAACCCTGGATTCGTCACTAGGCACTTTCATACACAAACGGTCGTACTGGGTAAAAAATACCATACCATATTAAAATGTTTTTTTTTATTAATAATATTTATTAATAGAAGAAGAAGAAAGAGTCCTTTTCCCAATTGCACACGTAATGTTACCACATTATCATTTTCAAAATACAGAGGAATCTCAAGAATGTTTCTGCTTAGCATCACTGTCATGGATCTCCTCTTGATCCTCATTTTCTGATGTAATTTCATTGTGACTATCTTCTTGTTGTAAACTCTATTTTATAGTGCTAACTCAAATTGAGAAATTCATGTTATTGAAGTGATAAACAAATTTCACCCATTCTTAATTTACATGCGTCAATGTCACTGCGTCCAAGGGTGTGATGCCAACTGTCAGTTACTTGGGGAGCACGTCTCTTGTTTCTAAGCAGAAAGGAACCTGAAGCGGCAAGTCTCTAAATTGTGTAGAAAAATAGATATATATGTTTTTTGTCACCTCTTTGGTATTTTTTACCGGGTAGCGATGAACGCCGGGTTAAAGACGTCACAATGACGCAGATGGAAGATGTCGGTCTGTTCTGGTTGTATACACATTTTGATACCCACGAATGATAATAATTTACATGATACATAGAGCGGCGTTTGGTTCAGCCACTCAATATGTAATAATATTTTCAACACGGAAAACGGAGAACAACTCTTAAATTTCACTACTCACAAAACGCAAAAATTAAACTGCAATTCATGTAAATATATCATTGTGGTCGGTTTCCAGGAGGCGCGGGTTCGAGTCCCGCTGCGTTCAAACGTTTTCTAAATAAGTATTTTTCTTTCCTAAGTGTGGAATAATACTTTAAAAATGTTTAAAAATATCATTGTGGGTTTGATTCGCCCCTCGAGGTAATGAATTATTTTCAGTTCCTCGCCACTCAATGTTTTAAAAATTGGGCAGAGAGTAGGGAACGGAGTATTTTAATAATAGGTTCCATCTAGGTACTCTACTACATGTGAGATACAGAGTGAAGCTAAAATAAATATTTCAAAATTAATATTTATTGTATCTTATAATCGCTGCCTACAAAATTCTTTTATAATAAAACCTGTTTAACAATCCTATATAAAATATTTTTCCGTTTTTATGTTACGTACATATGTTTTGTTTTTGCGCATATTTAAAACGTATGAAGTGTGAGATAATATTTAATGATGAAGCTATAGTTTTTTTCTTTACAATAAATATAAGTATGTATTACCTCTCAGTGCCGCAGTGTTTAAAATTGCTGCCTCGATTTTCAAGTGAGGGACTGTCCATTTTTATAGAAATACAAGCTTCACATTCTCTGTCTGACCTCTTCGAAAATTCAATAGTAATCTACTGATACTGCCTCCAAAGTACATAGAAGCTTACTTTATAATATACAGTTTACTTAACTACGAATATATACATAGTAAGACTTTGTACAAAATTATTATAATTTAATGTCAATTCTAAAATTCCATTTTAAGGAACATCTCCATCCGGAGCGCATACAGAACCTTGGACGTTCGTAGTAGTCCAAGATCCTGAAACCAAATCAGCTATAAGGACCATAGTAGAGGAAGAAGAAGAACAAAATTATTCTAGAAGAATGTCTCGACAATGGATCGCAGATCTAAAGCCTTTTGCAACTAATTATATAAAGCCATACCTGTCTGAAGCGCCAGCATTAATTTTGATGTTCCGACAAACATACTCTTGGAGGAATGATGGGAAGAAACGAATGCATTATTATAATGAAATTAGTGCTGCAATCGCTGCTGGTTTTCTGTTAGCTGCTGTTCAGGTATTTTTTGTAGCTTCACGCTGTATTCCGCATATTGCAGAATAGGCAAAGGAAACCTGGGAACCCATTCTGTGCGCATTGCGTGTCGAGTGGCGAAACTCGATACTGCGCTTTGCCACGTTACCAGAGTGAGGAAATGAAAATATCAAATATTTAATTTCCTCGTGTGGGAATTGAACCCACAACCTGTCACGTTTACAGTCGCACGTTTATGACCCCCCTGTGACCGCACGTGTATGCCCCTACGTCATTAATATAAGTTTTAAAATGAAAAGCAATGCAATAAATATCTTGTCTATATACTTACGATTTATTACATGACAGTCAGTTGTTAATTGCTAACGTCGTAACATACAAGTTCGATTTCCGCATACATGAATAAATGGACCTTCTTTATACATTACTATACTATATTATATTATATTACCGTACCGTTGTATTGCCAATAACATTTTGTATTGTCACTAAGAGGCAGAGAGTACAGTGATATATCACATAATATCCTTATAAACATTAAATTAGATCATATAAAAATATAGGCAGTCGTGGCGCAATGGCGAGGCGTGTGACTGTAAGTGCTACGGTTATGGGTTCCATTACCACTTGGGTAAACACTCAACACTATCAATATTGCTTATATATCGAAAATTAGGAGCATGTGGGGACGGAGTGTCTTAACAATTGATTCCCTCTGCCTACCCTAAGTAACTCTACTTTTCCCACATTTTAAAGACATTGGTGATAATCAATGCGAAATATATTTTTTTATAATTATTTTCAGTTCTGTGGCCTTGTAGCTTTAACGTCTACCCCCCTCAATTGTAATAACCGTCTAAGAGACCTCCTCTCAAGACCCCCCAACGAGAGACTCGAACTTCTGTTACCGATAGGGAGACCACACCATGAAACAACTGTACCGGACATACGAAGGAAGGACCTAGAACAAATAATGGTGAATGTTTGATCTCAATTGAAACTAATTGCTCAATTTTTGTTATTTATTTAAATTGAATTATATGATTTTTTTACCTTTTTTCCCGTTCCTTTTCGCAAGTGTCTTTTATTTTTAATTCATTTTCAGACGATGTCAGAAACTATAAATTTAAGAATATTATATCTCTATATCTTATAAAATAAGAACGCATTTCGTCTCTGTCTGGCCTTTCTAAGCGATCTTCTTCTAAACCACCCAACGGATTTTGATGCGGTTTTCACCATTAGGTAGAGTATTTCTCAGGGAAGGTTTATATATGGTTTATTATATGTATGTTTTATTGTAATTTGACATAAATATGATAAATGTGCATAAAGTCCTACCCGTTGAGACACTTTCACGCATGCGCTGCTTTAATGGTAAGTCCTACATGAAAATAATGTACTAGAGTATTATTCCTCTTAATAAGATCTACAAAAAAGTCAGCGACAGCATATTCGTATCTTCTAAGGATAACATACAGTGAGAATATTTCTGTATAAAAATAGTAATTTGAATATATATTTTATTGTGAGGGATGTTTGTCGATAATAGTATCAATCCTTATCCTTTTAAATAGTTTATTAATTTTCTACGTTAAACGAAGATAAAATTTGCTTTTTACACTAATTTGAAATTACGAATAGTTTTAGAGAAAAACGCATTTAATTGTTGACACATCACGCCGGCTATAAACCGCAGTTTTGGCGCAAGTTTCATTTATTACCTTACTCTCAGCGTATAAATAAGCATATTATTTACGTTGGCCATTTAATGGAGATCAAAACTGTCTTTTACT
>JAATLQ010027186.1:4961-27907 GCA_013421005.1 Heliconius erato x Heliconius himera
AATTAATACAGTTATTTTACAAAGAATATTATGAATCCTACAACCTAAATTAAATTATTCACTGACATCAGCACATTTAACAGAGTTTTAGAATTATGATGAGACGTATATTATATAGGTAAAAAGAACATAAAGTTACAAAAATATATACGTGTAATACATAATTAGCTTTATGTATATTTTATAAATATCAAATATCAACAATGGTCGTATTTTTTTATTTAAAACAATCAAAAATTTTTTGACGATAATGTCGTAAAAAAAATCATATTAGAAGTCATTATAATTGTCAATCGATTGTGCTTATTAAATAAGTAATCATGTATTTTAAGCGGGCGAAGCCGTGGGCGAAGCCGTGGGCGAGCCGCTAGTTGTAACATAAAATTTTTAATTTGCAAAGAACGACGCACTCACACATAAACCTATCAAAGGAAAAACCGCCGCATACGCCTCATTCCGAAATCGAGTCGTTGGTATTGGTGGCAAAGTTCAAAGTTGATTAACCTTTAGTTGTATTTTTGTAGTATGTGTATATGTTATTGGTGTCTATGCGTAACTGCGTCACACGAAATACAGGTAACGAAACGATATAAACATCGTGAAATGAAAGATAAAAATTCCATGTCTAAGCTGTTGAGATATCTTGATTGATTTCTTTAGTTATGAGTTTAAAATATTTTGTCCTGTATGCTGTTCCCGTAAAAGGAGCGCTGACACTTCCAGCCTGTATAAGAATACTGAGATGTATATCTGTAACGGCCAGAGTCTAACTAAAAAAAAAACATAAAATAATAAACAGGACAACAATAATTAATAGATAATTGCACAATTAAAATAATAATGATAATTGCACGACAATAATAATAAATATAATAATAATACATACTAGACCGGTGAAGTGCGAGTCGGACTCACCTACCGAGGGTTCCTTATCAATTTCTGGTAAGTTAACAGGAAGCACCACTTACAAAAACTGACAAACTATGGATTCATTTTGTATGAAATGAACTACAGATACAAGGTTGTAAAATATTTTTTTTCTTTGATATTTCATAGGTAAAATATTATAAATTTAAACTTTTTGAATATTTTCCTTTATTTGTATTGTAAGTTCTCACTTTGTGCATTTTTAGTTTTAAGTATGAAGAATGTAATAGTCCTAGGTGCCCCCTGGTGCCAAGATGTTTACTGACCAAAAATTAAGATTGACGAAAAATCTCCAATAGGGTACTTCCTTCTATTCACGATGCCAATGACTGGTGAAATATTATTGCTTTTACAATAAAAAATATACTTATTTTTAGAAATACTTTTAATGTGTTTTTTTACCTTAATAACCGTGTGCTGTATAGATAAAAAAAAACAAAATATTCTTTATTCAAATAAACTCTTATAAGCACTTTTGAATCGTCGAATTAACATATAAACAAAAAAAAAGCTACCACCGGTTCGGAAGGCAGTTCTACTGAGAAGAACCGACAAGAAACTCAATAGTTGCTCTTTTCAAAGTCAATGGTATTATTATATTATTAATTCCATACATGTTTATCTTCCAAATATTCTTGAACAGTGTAATAAGCTTTACTTGTTAGTATTTTTTAAAGCTACTTTAAATTGTGGTAGTGGCAAACTTAGAATACACTGCGGAAGTGATAACCTAACTGAAATAACCGACCATTCTTTCCTTAATACTTAAAAAGTATTATGCCGCTGCCGCGCAGGGCCGAACCTTACACCGCACTAAGAAATTAATGAAAATCTAACTAATCTACTACTCGAATAAGAACCAAAATATAAACATACCACATAAAAATTAACAGTAAATCGAAAATGTATAAAAATTTACAAAATCGTCAACATCATCTGCCTGTTCGAGTCGGTCATACAGTGCGGTTCGTAGGCTAACTCATTTTGAATCAGTGATATCTCCATCAGTATTTATTAGAAAGCTTATGATAACATTGCTTTATTTCCTAGGAGTTTAATAAAATAAACAAAATAAGGGACATTGAACTTCCTTTGCTAAAACCTCTCACACTGGCCAGCAATCTTCTATTAGCGCAACAGGTGAAAAGCATTCAGATACACATGCCCCTATCCCTGGCTTTAACAGTTCTAGTTCTAGACAGATCCGGTCTGAATGCTAAATCCAAGTCAATTTGAACAAGGATGTATCTAGATATATTTTTCAGGAGGGGCCAGTGGCCTTTTCGAAGTTTTACAGCCGTGGCTGCGTGTGACTGTGAACGCGACAAGTTGTAGGTTCGATATCCACTCGAAAAAATGAATTATTTTATATTTTCATTTACTCGTTCTAGTAAAGAAGCGCGGCTTTGAGTTCAGAAAGTGGGGAATAGAAGTGACTTAATGGATACGTGTTTTTACATTATCCCATTCCTAATACCTGTTACTAATGCAGAGAGAGAGAGACTTCAATTTTCTTTTAAAGAGAGAAATAAGAAATTTTTTTAAGTCTTACAAAACTTTTTTTTAAGTCTTTTTTGTATTTATTGTGAACATTTCTATAATTATAATTTACAAACAATATTTTATATAGTAATAGGCGGATCATATGAATTTAACGAAACTTTATCATCTGTACTGTTATTTATTTTAATTGTTATTGATTAGTTAATCACTTGTGTTGCTTAATTTATATTTACTTTCCATTAAAGATAAAAATTTAAGAAAATGTGATAATTACACACTTCTAAGATAATTTTGAAAAGACTGTTGGTTTAGTTATGATTGAACTAAGTACTATTAGTAGTACTATTAGTAATGTTTATTATTGTTTTTTTTTAATTATCATGTTCAAATAAATGTTTATTTTAGCTATTTTAGTAACTGTTGTTTTAGTGATTTCATCATTTTTGATCGCCCTGGCACCAATTATGTCGTGCCGTGTGATCCCGGCCTAGAATAGGTTCATCCTGGTACGGTAGGTGTCGTAAGAGGCAACTAAAGTACGTGTGGTAGAGTCACGTCAGACTCGATCGGATCATTACGAACCCCGGCATTTAAAACCGGCATGAATTAGGGCCTTTATGTCACTGCGTTTCGCATCAGGTAATGCCGGGCTCCGGCGCACAATCCACCTTAAAGGCCGGTAACGCACCTGTAGCTGCTCTGGTGTCGCACGGGGTCGTAGACGGTGGTTATCACTTACCATCAGGTGACCCGAATGCTCGTTTGCCTTGTCTTTTCCATAAAAAAAAATGATTGCTCTGGTAATTTTTTTTTTCAAACTTAAATATTTCCATTTAATATTTGCTTAAATTGAAGGCCAACAGAAAATATATACTATTTGAATGTCACTTTTCATATGAGATATAAAATTCCAATTAAATATAAATATTTAAAATGCACTATAGCGATCACACGAATACGCCCGTTTTGGAGATTGAACCATATGTATATTTTATAAATAGGTCACAATTAGGCATTTTGTGACAAAAATTAGTCCCGCAGGGGGCGCTCTTGCGGCCTCTTAAGCAGTCACGTGCTGCTTGCACTTTCTCAGAACTATGAAAATTTAATGTATAAATGATATAAATAATCTGTTGGCAAATGCAGCATTATAAAATAATTTTAGATGGAATGCGGGGGAAACCGCGAATGGGCCGCTAGTATTTTATAAATGTTTTTGTAAATTCATAATAAATAAAAGCACAAATTCTCTAGTGATGATGCATGATTAAAATACTTTTTTTGAATATTTTTATGATTTTTATAAATGACCAAACTTTCCTAATACTTAGCACAACTATAACACACTTAGCTTTGCAGTGGTCAGAGGTTACGGAAAGACCGTTAAATTCTCCTCAGATATTGGATGGTGGAACCTAACGCCACATATTATCTAATGAAATTAATATTTATCATATCTCTCTAGAGGCCAATCTTAGCGCAGGGGCACAGGTGTGTGACTGTGAGCACGACTGGTTGTGGGTTCCATACTGTTCGCGACGTCGCGATATTCGCGCGTTCGCGGACTTGACTCGACATGTCGTTGCAAGTTCTTAGTTGCGTGTCGTGACTCGTGACGTCACACAATTATAATAGTTTTAAGCATTATTTAAATTAGTAATATGTTTAATTAATAACAGAAATAGAATTATGAATATGTAGTATTTTAGATTTATATAGAGATTCTCGAATTTGTATCGTAATTATATAGTTTAATATAGTTTATCGAGATAATTGTATGTTAAGATAATAATTACTTTCGTATCGTAAAAGCTATTATTAATTATTGTTAATTATAGGTTTATATAGAAAAATAACAGATGTATAAGTGCTAAATGTTCGTAAATAATTATTAAGAGACTTTTTATCATAATAACTTGTGTGAATTTCGTTATAGTTACAGTATCTTTCGTAAATTTCTAATAGTAAATAATTAAATAGTATTTTAATTTATATTTAAATATATAGATATTTTTGTGTTCTTTTAATATATATAAATTGTAAAATCGTCCGATAGATAGTTATTAAAATATAAGTAAAAACATGTAATAGTCATAGTGAAAATATTAGCTTAAATAAAGACAAAACGGCTCGGTGGCTTGCGGCTCTCTTTACGGTATAGCTCCGCGGTACGTAAGGTAGCAAAGACGCGCAGTCAGTGTGTCGGACAACCAGTTACAGTATAGTGAATAGGATGAAGAATAGGAAGAAAAATAAGAAGAGAAATAGAAGAAATATAGGAAGAAAAATAGAAGAAATATAGGAAGACAAATAGAATAATAGGAAGACATATTTGAAGAAGCCGTCAGTCACCGACCGTTGTATAGAAATAGCATCTTGTTTCATTCGGCGATCTCCGCGTTCCCACTATCCGGAACCTATAGTGTACAGGGCGTCAGCGGCTCGTTCGCTCGAGATCCGCCCGTCCGGTACACATACCCACTCAAGGAAATGCAATAATTAATTAAGTGTGACTGTACACGCGATTGGTTGTGAATTCGATCCCCACTCGAGGAAATGAAATATATATTTAAATTTATACTTTTATTTCTTCGCTTTGGTATAAAGGCAAAGTGTGGTGTTGAGTTCCACCACTCAACACGCAATGCCTTCAGAATTCGGCGGAAAGTGGGGACCGGTGTGTCTTAATGCTTGGGTCCCTCTGAGTATCCTGCTGGGTGCGGGATACACCGTGAAGCTGACAGTGTAATATGACAAATTTCTCTTCCTTCTTAGAAACTCTCTCTTTTATTGACAAAAGTATTTCCTTGATATATATATATACTACAAATTAGTACGTGAATTATTTTGTCATAATCTTCTGTACACTAACCAAGTAAAGATATATGATAATCAAAGTGAAATTCATATCATTAACCTAAGTACCCACTTGTGATCTACGAGAGGAGTCTCGTTCAACTTCATTATCAGTCGCCAGTTCTTTAGCGCGTAGAACATGAAATATTTTTTTTAGCTTTACACTGTGTCCTGCACATGGCAAGGTAAGATACTCCGTATGCATTAGAAGACTTCTGTTCCCCACTTTCCGCCAAATTCTGGGGGCATCTGAGTATTGAGTGGCAGATCTGAACGCCACACTTTGCCTCGTTACCAGAGCGAGGAAAATGAAAACATTAAATATTTCATTTCGTCGAGTGGAATCGAACCCACAACTTGTGGCGCTTACGTGCCCGTGCGCCACGCTATGCCACAAGTTGTTAAGTGTAAAATGAGGAATTTATAAGATTTTCTTTATTGTAACAATTTTTGACTACTTATATTCTCCTCAATATCCCCCTAGTTTTTTTTTCACAGCATACAAAATTATTTAAGGTGAAGATTGACCACCACAGGTTTCGAACCTGTTCTAACATTCTTACCACTGCCTGCCATTCAATACAATACTCTGAATGTAAGGAATAAGTGTTTTACGTAGTGGAAAAAACGGTTCGTATCGATAATTTCCTCGGTTATATTGATTACGGGCCGTCGTCGGTCGTCGGTCGTCAGCCGTAGTCTCAACAGGAAAACAAAACTGCTTAAAAAGTTTTTAGAAAAAAAATTAAGTAGACATTAAGTATTAATTAAAATTTGAGGCCGTCATGGCGCATCGACACTTTTGTCACCGCCAACATTGAACCAACAGGTTCAATTCCCATGCAAGGAAATTAAAATTTTCCGGCACTTATAACGCAATGTTTAGAAAAATGAGCGGAATGTTCCATACATTTTCATTTTAATTTTTGTGTTAAAAAGAAAGATAATATTATAGAGAGTTTCTTTATTCAACTTCTGATTAAAATACTCTTTTTGTCATGTGGGTTGGAATTGCCCTATAAATCTTTATTGCCATGTCGTTTGAAATTCCCCTTGATTTCCCCCTAGAAACATTTATTTATCACATAAGAACATATTTCAAGATGAAGATCTACCTCCACATGTTTCGAACCTGTTCTAACATCCATACCACCGCCTGCCATTTACTTCAACATGCCAGTATCTTTTGAATGTGAGGAACAAGTGGTTTACGTCAACATAGTAAAAAATATTATTTTATAACGACAATTTCGTCAGTAATATAGCCTATGTATGGGCCGCACTCGCCTCCGATGCTTATGTGTTTATGTGTTATGGACCTATGTGTTTTTTTTTTCATTTTAAGTTATCATTTTTTTTTATATAACACTAAGGTAATTCCTTCCGATTTTCCGTTATTGTTTTCCATAATAATTCTTCCTTACGTAAGAAAATATTACAAGGTCAAGATCTACCCCTAAATTTTTTGAACCTGTTCTAACATCCCTACCAACGCCTGCTATTTACTTCAACAATACGCTGGTACCCTCCGAATGTTATGAACAAGTGGTTTATATCAAGATAATGAAAATAAAAACTATTTGTAATGACAATTTCGTCAGTTATATATGCTATGGACCGCCATCGCCTCCAAAACTGCTTTTTTTATTTAAGTAATAATTTTAAATTTTAAATTAGGGTAATTCCCCTCAATCTTCCACTAGTTTCATTCCACAAAAATGCTTCATTACGTAAAGAAACATTTCAAGGTGAAGATCGACCCCCACACGTCTCGAACCTGTTCTAGCATCCCTACCACCACTTGCCATTTACTCCAACACTACGCCAGTACCCTCCGAATGTGAGGAACAAGTGGTTTACGTCAACTTAGTGAAAAAAAAAAACATTTTGTAACGACATTTTCGTCGGTTATATAGGATATGGACCGAAGCTGCCTCCAGTTAGTACGCGAACGCAATAATGTATAGACTCGCTTGGACTCTGTGTTCTTAAGTGTTTTATAAAAAGTGTATGTGATATTTTTTTTTAATTGTAAAAGTGAAAGTTGTTTTTATATTGTGTTTTTAATAAGGTATTTTTTTTTCATTTATTTATTATTATTTTTCATTTTAATTATTTTATTTTTATTTTTGTGTGATTTTTAAAATGTTTGTTTTTAGAATTTGATTTTTTTATATAAAATAATGAAAATTCACTACAAAATTTATATATATATTTTGTGGTGAATTTTTATTGCTTATAAATTTATATATGAAAATAAATACGGTTTAAATAAATAATTAAAATATTTTTCTAATTAAGTAATTTTACATATAATAAAAACAATTTTGAATTTTTAAAATATTTTTAATAACAAATAAATAAATTTATTTTTTTTAATTATAAAAAATCAATAGTTTAAAATTTTTAAATTAACAATTATTTAAATAACTAAAATTATTAAAAATATACATAATTATATATTTATTTATAGGTACCGACAATGTCATTCGAGTTAAAAGTTTCATAATTATAGCAGTAAACCGTTCAAGACCTTGGTCGTATTATATAAGAAGTATTTGCAATATTTTAAAAGCTCTACGCAACTCTACTTAATTAATAAGCCAAGATCATATATGAATCAGAAAAAATGTATTTTTGGTTTCGTTTTTCCGTATAGCAGGGTACCTAGAGAAGCCTAGTGTTAAGACACTCCGTTCCTCACTTTCAGTCGAATTTTTGAGGCAATGCGCGTAGGGTGGCGGAGCTCAGCGCCGCGTTTCGTTTGTGAGAGCGCGTAATTGATAATAAATGAAATATATCGTTCCCAAGAGTGGGTATCGAACCCACAACCGTCGTTTTTTACAGTTGCAGTCTAAACATTGTCACATTGCACAACAATGGCGATAATAAAAAATAATATTTAAATGAATTAGCTTAAATAATAAGAAATAAATATTATATTGTAATGGCACAGTGGAATAGTGTATGTATACAAAATGGATGTAGGTTCGATCCTTAATTGCGGTAATAATCACACGTTTTTTTGTTATCATACTCTGATAAGACAGCGCACTGCTGACTTCCGCAACTCAGCACATTTTAAATTTTTCCAAGCATACATAGTACGTAATAAATTATAGAGATCTTAATATAGTCAATTGTAAAGACTGGCAGCACAAACGCGGCTTTGCTCGCTTAAACTTATTGTTAAGTTATAGCCAAATTATACAAAATTTTTAACAACACGAAAGGCTCAAAAATTCTAGCCAGGAAAATGACTAAAGCTTTCTTTCTCTTTCTAAATAATGTAAAGATTCTATATGGAAATCAATGCTATGCTTTGTTTGACTAAATAAACTAAAAATAGATATATATGCATAGATGTACAAATAAAAGATAAATATTCTCTGATAAATATTTGAACCCATGACTGTCGTTACGATCGAGTAATTTTTCTCATAATAATGTTTAAAAAATATTTATTTAGGTTTATAGAGATTAATATAAATCACGTTTTAAATAAATCAAAATCAGCTTCACGCTTTATCCTGCACACTGCAGGGTAGGCAGAGGGAACAAAGTGTTAAGACACTCCGTACTCCGTGATGGAGTAATTTTTCTTATAATAATATTTTAAAAATATTTATTCAGATTTATAGCGATTAATATAAATGACGTTTTAAATAAATCAAAATCAGCTTCACGTTTTAGTATAAACTAAAATAATTATATTTAGATTTCCGCTATAAATTAAGTAATATTTAATTCCAATTAAAATTTGTTGCAACAGCCTTCGAGTGTAATAGAATATTTCTAAATTGTGCCAATTTCCTATCGAAAATTTTATTTAAATTCAAAATTATTTAGTTATATATCTGTATGGTAAGTAAGTTCCTTATTATAATTATTTCTCTTAATTTTTAAAACTAAGAATTGTGTGTAGTCTTATCTCTCTTCACACTTTGCTTATTTGCTATAGAGATAGTTTCTATAAGTTCACGCTGTATCTCCCTTAGCCGAGTAGACAGAGGGACTCTAGCATTCTTCTTCTTCTTTTTTTCTTTCTCCATATTTTAAGTTCTTATATGTAGGGTACATATTGTACTCCTGTTCAGCTTTATAGCCTGGGTTACCGGTGTGCCTATGAAATATTTACGGTGTAAGATCATCAAAATGTGGTAATGGGACTCTAGCTTTTTTTTCGTCTATTGTGCCCACCAAAACCTGTTCAACATGGTTGTCCAGTGGTCTCCGCGCTACATGGTCAAGTAAAATAATTTTCTCTGGTAACCTGGTGGTAAGGCTCTCCGTTCCGTATTTTGCGCCCAATTTTGTTTTCCATAATAATAAAATTGATATGATACACGACTTGCATCCTTTTACAATTCCTCAACAAATTAAACGCTGCCATTTCTATATAATTGATCGCATTAATCTCAGGAACTATTGGTTCGACGAAATAAATATTTTTGTGTTGGATATCACGTTTGATGTAGGTACCTGCGGTAGTGATGTGTCCCTTTGGCCACAAGAGCTAAATTATTATTATAAAATAACGATCCGCTCGCGGCTTCGCCCGCTTGTACTGAAAAAATATTGATTTTCTCATCTAAATTACTTTCATATTCTAATAGCATTATCATTTTAAACACAATATCCATACATTCAAAATTAAAAAGGTTCAGCCAATTCAATAACACTCTTATTTTGCAACAATATTATTATTAACCGATTTAAATAAAACGAATACTAAATGGTAAAGCCAAAAACGCAATAGTGAACATAATATTAGAAAATTGGTTAAGCCTAAGTTTTTGAGATTAACGTGCATAAACACAGATAAACAGATAAATAGACAAACAAATTGACAAACAGACAAACAAAATAATCTACTATCTAATATAATAATGGAATTCTAATTACATTACGTTGATAAATGCCCTCCATCAATAATTTAAAATTATATATTTCAAAAATAATTGTTTGGATTTCTATTAAATTCATAAAAGCCCCAATAATAGAATTTCATGAGAAAATGTACTATAGAAAGAAACATATAGTTTTTATATTTCTATAAAATAAAAATATATTCCATGTACATGCAGCAATTGGTTCCAGTTTTATTATATGTACTGTTTAAGCAGAAGCTAGATTTATAATAACCGTTATATGTCCTCCAAAAAATATTACTAAAACGCGTCAGTTAATAATTACATAAATCTTATATTTTATTACGTCCATATAGCGCAATGGGCGGGAAGCCTGCTCTTACTTGACAGGTTGCGTATTCGATATTGCTTAAGCGACTACGCATAAACAATAGTGTTGTAATTAAGAAATAAAGGTTGACAATATAGTGGCACAGTGGTTAAGTATATGAATGTACAAATGGTAATAGATTCGATTTTTACAATAAGAATATGTTCGATTTCCGCTCGGAAGTATGAAATATTTAATCCGCTCCGTCACCCAACACGCAATGCCGCGAGAATTCAGAGGAAAATAGAGAACGCATCATTTTCCCGAGTGGGAATCGAATTCACGATCATCTCACTTACCGTCGCACGCTTGTACCCTAGCGCCACGATGGTCCCCACCTTTTTGTAATTAGGTATATTAAAACCTTTTCAGCTTCACGCACACAGCAATGTAGGCAGAGGGAACCTAATGTTAACACAGCGTTCCCCATTTTCCAACAATTTCTGAAGGCATTGTATGTTGAGTGGCGAAACTCAACACTGCGCTTTACCTTGACCCCAGAGCGAATATAAATTTAAATAACAGTTATATTTCCACGAGTGGGGATCGAACCTACAACCAGTCGCGTTTACAGCCACATACGTGTACCCTTGCGCCACGACTGGCCTTTAATACTTTAGAGGCCAGTCGTGGCGCGTTTACTTACAATATCCGGTATTTTATCTATGTATTTCTTTGAATTTTATTATTGTGAAGATATTTTATTATTTACCTATTTTCGAATATTCCATATACTATGAATAATAAATGAATCATATATTTACAGAACAAGTTATTAAGTATGACGTAGTGGAATATTCAAACTCGAAGTGGGACAGCGGTTGACCGTTGACGTGACGGTCGTGACTTCGATTCCCTTTAGGGGGTATAGTACTATTTTGATTTATCCGCTCTGGTAAAACAAAATGCGACATTGAATTTCATCACTTAACAACAGTAATATCTCAGAATTTGCCTAAAAAGTGGTGAACGAAGTGTCTTGACACTAGATTCTTCTACAGCGTGAAAGTAAAATATTATAATATACAATAAGCATTATCTATATTAGAACAAGAGGAAGTCACTTATCATTCCAAAAAAAAATTGATAACCCTCCTTAAAAGTCAATGGCATTTGAACCTACGGTTTCCGGGTTAGAAGAACAAACAATCTAAATAAGCCATGCGTTCGGTGAACTTTTTTGTTTATTTCTTTAATAACTAGGTAATAAGTACGTATCTTACGAAAATTTGTAAGCATTTATATATTTATAGTTTCATTTATCATATCACCCAGATTCGAGATATTGCGTGTTAAGTTGCTGAAAGAATGTGGGCCAGTAAACGCGACGGTTGTGAGGTCGATTCCCATTCGATGGAATGAATTATTTAATATTTTTATTACTTCGTTCTGGTAACGAGGGAAAGCGCGGCGTTGAGTTATGCCACTCAACACGCATTGCCTCGAGAATTCGGCGGAAAGTGGGGAACGCAAGTATCTTAACATTGGGTTCCCATTTTCCCTATGCCTGTTCTACTACGTATAGTGCATGTGTACAGGTGGAGCTTAAAAAATAAAAAAAAATAACAAACAAATTCCCACGAGTGTAGACCGAATCTAAAACCGTCGGACAATGAGTCGAAGTACGATACATATTATTAAATGCTTTTCCACTTTTAGAAAATTTTAGAGAAATCTTCTAACCATATCTCATTTATTTCAATTTCGACTAGTTTAACTGTAAAGACACAAAACACAAAAAACACAAACATAAAAAAAAGTAGCTTCATGCCTTTTCCCGTTTATAGGTGGGCAGAGGGTACCCAGCGTTAAGACGCTCCGTTTTCCATTTACAACCCAATTTTCGAAACATTCCGTATCAAGATGCGGATTTGAACGCCGCGCACAAATATTATGCATATAAAATTATTATTACAAAAAAAATATACCAATATCGATCACAAGCGAGACTCGACAACAACTATTTATTACCTTAGAATTTATTTACATAAAAGTTATAAGAAAACAATTAACATCTGATATTTCTTATAAAAATAAGTTAAAATTAATTCAGAAATATCATTTTTACTACGAATGCATTATTTATTATTCTATTTATTACGTATGTTTACTACAAACTAGTCATGAATTCTAGTATATTTTACATTTATAATATGTGGAATAGAATATTTATATTATAATTTTTTTTTTTTTTAAATATCTTGGCATTGAGTTCGCCACTTCTTCCACCACGCAATGCTTCCAGTATTCGTGGGAAATTGGGAAATGGAGGTTTCTTAACATTAGGTTCCTAGGTTCCCTCGCTATGTGTGAGATACATAAAAATATTGAAAAAAAAAATTTTTTCCTGCAATTCTGTTTACGTGGGTTTTAAAACGTTAAATAGAAGAACCAGTTTTTTTTACGTTTCCGTAATAATTTCGAGAGATTCTCACATGAGTGTGTACTCCACTGCCTAACCTACTTACACTGCATATATGGAATGCTAAAGAATTTCTTCTCGACACAACCACAGAAAAAATTGAAATAATATTTATATTCCGTAAACCATAAATTATATTTAAAGCAACACTTTCAAAGACAAAAATGATTACGCCGGAATCGAACCCAGAACCAGCTTAGCAGGAAGCGTTACAACACTATATTTGTATATATTTTTCACAGTGTAATCAATAATATGATTTGTTATTTAACCAAATCGTAAACTGTTATATACGCATATGCTATTTACTGTATTCAGTGGAGCGTCCATTTGCTTTTACTTTTTTTATCTGCACATATAAATAACTTAGAGATAAAACACTTAGTTTTCCAAATTGATCATGTTAAAAACGTAACTTAACCCCGCAAAAATGTATATATCAATTTATTTATTTTTTATTTTGATTAATATATTCATTTTATAGAAATTACGTGTTCAGTTATTCTTTCGGCGTTGATATCCGCCACTCAATACCCAGTGAGCAGTGTGTCTAAATGACCTAGCACCCAGCTTCTGCAAAATTTTTTTGGATGGAATTCTGGAGACAAGTCCTTGATGCCACTCATTTTCATATAGTAATAACATTTTATAGTTTTATCAAAACCGGTCGAGACACAAGGGGCATTTTAAGCAATGGACGTTTAAAACAAAATTATTACCTGCTATTAGTACTTAGGCCTCTTTCACAGAGGACGTTTTGGATAGTGTGTTTTTTATATTTTTTTTTTAAAGAATCGAGATATTCCATGTAGATCAAATTGATATTGCAAGCAAAACTTAACACCGAGCCATGTCTTGTTACCAGATCGAGGAACTAAAAATATTTCATTGCCCTATAGGAAAATCGAGCCCATAACCGTCAAATGTCACGCCAGATGTGCCGATGTGCCACGATGGCTTAATTAATACTAATTTTACTATAATTTTCACATATCTATTTACGTGTTAGGCCGTCGTGGCACACGGGCTCAAACGTGTGACTATAACGCGACGGTTCGGTTCTCACTTGGGGAAATAAATTATTTTATTATTAATACTTTCACTTGTTCGCTCTGGTACCAGGGCAAAAGCGCGGTATTGAGTTCCGCCACTCAACAATCAATTTCAACTTCAGAAAAAGAGTATCTTAACACTAGGTTCCCTCTGTATATCCCTGCTCGGAATATAGCGTGAAGCTGATACAAACTATTTATGTTAAAAGTCACATTTTCGTGCTAGTCGTACATATTCATACATCATAATTATATTGCTTTACAATATATTTTATTAAAGTAAATGAAGAATATTATAGTGTATAAATTACCTAAAACTTAAAAATCTATAGTTATTTAGTCCAGTCACGTATGTGGAGCTTCAAAGATCCGAATTATCTGCGAATTTTAATAGTAGAGAAACATAAAATTATTCAAATTACTTAACAGTAGAAAAACACAAAATTATTCAAAAGTTGAATGTAAAGTGGAAACTTAATAATTTAAAGTATATTGACTTATGGTTGTTATGAGGTCGAATCCCATTCTTCATCTTTTCTGTATTTTTTTCCTGCACATAGCAGTGTAGGCATTGGGAACCTGGGAACCTAGTGATAAAATATTCCGTTCCCATTAAGATACTTTCGTTACTACGACGATCCACACTTGGCGGGGAAGAAATACTCCCCCAAGTGTGGATCAAACCACGATCATCGCGATTACAGTCATACACCTATACTGATAATGATACATTACCCACCTCTTGTCGCGTAGTCGGGTAAGAATCAATATGATGTATGAAAAATCGTTTGACGTATTTAAATAGTTCAACCTCTCTATTACTTATATCAAGATACAGCGCGATATTAAACCACTCTATTATTTACCGCTAACGCTAATCAACACCTAATATCTAAAATTCGAAAAAAAATATACCTCATAAACTTAATAAATAATAAACTTAATATATATAATATTAGGTTAGAAAGACAAAACACGGCGTCGAGTCCCGCCACGCATCAAACGCCACGAAAATAGAGCGGTGCGTGGAGAACGGAGTGTCTTGACATACATTATTACTTTGCTTACCCACCATATGCGGGATAAAGCGTGAAGCTGACACAAGGCTTCGATCCCGCAGCTATCACGCCTATTTACACTTCCTGCGCAATGATGGCGTCACACTAGTGTGAGTTCAGATAATCTGTTACGTGATTCTGCAACGCTCAAATATACTCCTTATGCAAGTAATGATGAAATTAAATGCCATTTTATATACGAAACGAGCCATAAGTCATTTGCGGACCGACGTCTCGCTCTTTGGAAATATGAAAGGATATTATGGTAATATAATAAAAAAAATGTAATAAATAAATATTTTTTTAAATGGAATTTGATATAATATGGTCGCCAGTATGTGCCAAGCGTGAGAATTTGTTTTAGATTGAAATACATTCTCACTCGAAGAAATTAAATATTTGATAATTTCGTTTCTTTGCTGTGGTGACGAGACAAAATGCGGCCACTTAACAGGTAATGCCTCCATAATTTGGCAGAAAACAGGGAACGGAAGTGTCTTAATGGGAGCGAAGTGTCTTAATACAATGTTCCCAAGTTTCCTATGCCTACCCTGCTATTTGTGGGATACAGCGGAAAATTATATGTTAATGTTTTTTTATAGCTTCACGCTGTATCCCGCATACATATAACAGGGTAAGTAGAAGCCTAGTGTTAAGACAACGTTCGCCAACGACCGAGTAATTTTCCAGTGTATTATTTTGTTACCTAGTAATAAGACAATTTTTGCTCTAGAGCAATGTAAGTAAATTACGTGTAGTAAAAAACTTTGAAACTGTTGCTACAATACTCTATGATTAAATTACAATTAATAACTATATGTTTAAAAAAACAAAACTTTCCCTCGATAAGGGCTTCCGTACATAGTAATAATAGCTGATAATAGAGTCGATAATGTATTGTATTTCTACTATCTATACGAATGTTTTGAAGCTGAACAGATTGTTTGGTTGTCACGCTTATCTCAGGAACTACTGGTTCAAATTGACACATTCTTATTATGTTGAATGGTCTATTTATTAAAGGCTTTTTTCTTTTTTTCAGTTTCAAGCTATATTCCGCAAATAGCAGGGTAGTGGAAACTGTAGTAGATGTGTACTACAGTGTTGAGACACTCCGTTCCTATGAAGACACTTCTGTTCTCCACTTTACATCGAATTCTAGTGGCATTACGTATTGTTTACCTTGTTACCAGAGCGAGGAAATGAAAATATTATATAATTGATTTCCCCAAATGGGAATCGAATCTACAAGGACTGGCCTCGAAGAAGGTTATATTAATTTATTTTCACTCTACTATAATAATTTCTATATATTTGTACGTACAGTCGCGCTATGTTATGGGTTAGTTTCCTACTTGAGGATTTTTTTTTATTTCGAACGGAACGGAAGAACGGAGGCTCCCTACGCTTACTCTGCTATGTGCAAGTTCTAGCATGTTCTGGTCCTACTCGTGGGAATGAATTATGTATATTTCCTGGTTTTGCCTTATTTGCAAATTAAATTAAAATTTTAAATAATTTTTTTAGCAGTGACAACCAAAACTTGATCTTAAGATTAAAATTCGCGACCTTCGCCTTGACAATGTCACCACACGACAAAATTGTTAGCGTTAACAAAAAAACCCAAGACACAACAAACAAATATCAAAGTAAAATAACATAATGCAAAATAAGTTTTTTTTTCTAGGAATTATTTATAAATATATTTGTTTAAAAATTAGTAAAATTTACTCGAGTCGAGATGATTTTTCCGCGATTGTAAGGACGTCGCGTCGGTGCATCCGGTGTCATTTATATTTGAGACAACCACAAAAATGACACGTCGAGGACAATGTCTAATAATTTATTGCATATAAGCTAAAATTAAAATAGCAATAAATGTTTATATAGAATAAATAAATTAAAACTAAACTAAAATAATTTCAGAAGTTTCACGCTTTTTCCCGCATAGTAGGGTAGTAAAGGGAAGTGAGTGTTGTGTGAGACTACACTCTTATTTATTAATACTAAGGCGCCGCTCAATGGCGTATACGTTCTGTGTTGAGTAAAGTGTAATATATTTAAAAATTTAATGGATTTTTTTTAGCTTCACGCTTTCTCATACATATAACATGGTAGACAGAAGGAACCTGGGAACCTAATGCTAAAACAGTTACAATTTATCTTCTGTCAACTTCCAACTAGAAGATTTATATCTAAATAAAATATCGCGTCTCAATCACGGAATGTCGTGTTATATGAAGTCATATTTAATTTAAATATGTGTCTATTTTGTTTATCTGTGACGCAACGAGAATATGGAAATGAACGAATTATAAATTTATATTTATTTTCCTTATTTATTTCAATTAACTTTTCCATAAGTTTAACGGCATCTTGTCTTAACACAGTCTCCATGTAATAGTAAATAAATAAATCCGCTTCACGCTATATCCCGCACACAGCAGGGTAGGCAGAGGGAATCTAGTGTTGAAACACTCCGTCCCACACTTTCTGCCGAATTCTGGAGTCATTGCGTGTTGAGTGGCAGAACTCAACGCCGCGCTTTGCGTTGACACCAGAGCGAAGAAATGGAAATATACATTTTAGTAAATATTTCATCTCCTCGAGTGGGGATCGAACCCACAACCAGTCGGTTTTACACTCACATTTTGTGCCCCTGCGCCACGTCTGGCCTGTACCCATGTAGTATTAAAATTTTACTATTTTCATTCAACATAATAATGAAAAATGATAGTATTCCGCACATAGCAGGGTAGGCAGAGGGAACCTGGGAACCCAGTGCAAGAACACTGCGTTCAAATTAAGGCACGGCAAAGTTTAACGCCGCAGTTTTCCTCGTTACCAGAGCGAAGGAATGAAAATATGAATTTCATTCTCTGAGCGGGTATCGGACTCACAATCATCGCGTTTACAGTCGCATGCTTGCGCCTCTGCGCCACGACGGCCACTCATGGGAATTATATTTATTTTCATTTTATTGCTCTAATAGTCAAGGTGCGGCGTTGAGTTTCACCATTCAACACGCCATTTCTTGAAAAATATCTGGGAATGAGGAGTCCTAATATTAGATATCCTCTCCCTCAAATTAAAAAAAGAACCGTGAAACGTTTTACTGTTTTCTAAAAAAAATTCCAAAGTAAAATAAAAGAGCGGCATATTTTGTTTAATTCATTTACTCTCATACAGTTATCCTTATATTATATTCAATATTTGTATGACAAATACAATAACGTGGTATTGTATGAACATTGCAATGTATATTTGCTGAAGCAACATTGCAAAAAATTATTGTAAATATAAAAATATTTAAAAAAACACGACTTTTAAAACCGTATTTATATATGAATCTATACTAAAACTGTAAAGCTGTGGAATTTGTTCGTTTGAACGGACTAATCTTAGGAGCTAGTGGTTCGAATTGATAATTTCATGTTTTGTTTGATAATACGTTTATCAAGGAAGGTTATACGCTTAATGATATATTATATCATATTCATAGTTTCGAGGCCAGTAGTAGTCGTAGTAACTGTGTGGTGCGATTGCAAACAGGTTGTGGGTCCAATTCCCACTCGAAAATTAATTTTCTAGTATTCTATATATTTAGTCTCTTGTAATGAGGCAAAGCACGGCGTTTAGTTTCACCACTCAAACGCGCTATGCATCCAAAATTTGGCGTAAAGTGGAGATCGGAAGTGTCGTAATGGGAACAGACTGCCTTAAGTCTAGGTTCCCAAGTTCTATCTGCCTATCCCTGCTATTTGCGAGATATAGCGTGAAGCTAAAAAAAATAAAAAATATCGATCTTCTGCAGCTTCTGTAATCATCTTCTGTTTCTGTAGTCAGAGTTACCTCGGGCACCTAAAATGTGTCATTTTTATCACTACTCGATAGTAAGAGAGCAGCTACAGGTATAATTTTTAGTTGTTGAAGGTTGATAGGTTTTTTTTGTCTTTTACTTTTAGTTCTACCTAGTTAATTATTTGAGAGAAAGAATTAGATTGAGCAATTTAAACCTGTTGTTCTTGAGATTAGCATGTTGAACCGAACAATCTCTTCAGCTTTATAATATTAAAAAAAATAATATGCGGCTTAAATACGATGCTTTTTTTGTAGGAAATAATAATGTTTATAATTTTAAATGTTATTTCAAAGTTTAATATCTATTTCTCCCTTTTAATAGTATCTATTATTACTTCTGGAAAGATTTGACTGTCCTACTGATGGGAACAAAATTTCTTTGTTTTTTTCTCTAAGAAGACAAAAGTCGGCGTTGAGTTCTGCCAATAAAAAAAAAAATATGGAGGATTTGTATCCTAACACCAGATTCTCTCAACTTCATTCGGGATACTGACAAAATATATATATATATATATATATATATATATATATATATATATATATATACATTTAATAAGATAAAAATATCTGTTTATGGAAGATATACAAGAACTATTTCAGATTTTTTTTTTATTTTTGTCTATCACAGTTTGTCTGTGTCTCTCTACATTTGTGCACGCAAATCTCAAAAACGAGTTAACCGTTGTATTTTGGTAAATTTCCTGTAACATTTAGTGTTTGTTATAGTTCAATCGGTTCATAAATATTTATTTATAGCGGGTCGCTAGTACATAATATATTTAGACAATGTTCACAACATTACGAAAGAAAATCTAAAACTGAGTAATTTAACGGAAAAAGGAATATTTAAATAGTTTTATTCTATCACGTGTTCTTAAAAACACGCCCAATCTACGTCACGTCAGTCATAAAGTAAAAAGTACCGTTGGATTCAATAATAACGGCACAGTTAGTCCTATTTTTTAGTATGTTAAGCAAATATTTGAAGTTCGTCTGTACTTTGTTTGTAAAGACTTGAATGTCTGACTATATCTAATATAGAGCTATGTTTTATTAGTCATTATCAATAAGTTTTTTTATTTGATGCTGTTGTCGTACGCATTTAGACAGCGTTTATCTGTAAGCGTTAGGGTTGTAGGTTCGATTTCCACTCAGAGGAATAAATTATTGTCTTTTATTTGGTCTGATAATAAAATAAAGGCGTAGGCGAGGCGTAGAGCACAAAATGTCTCAAAACTTGGGCGGTGCGTGAGAAATCAAATGTCTTAACACTACGTTCCCTTTGTCTACTCTGGATACAGCGTAAAGTAAAAAAAAGAAATTGGATGCTCTCTCCTTGTTTCTTGTCAATCGCTCCACAGGAATTAGTAAAGTAGTAAAATTTTAATTACTTGATGCGAACGTCACGACCGGGGCTAGTTAAGTAGAACCGTTTAACAATGTGTTTACAGTCAAATCCCACTACATTGAAATTTTTATCTTATAAAAAACGTCGTTCTTCTGAGAGTTATAGTTTCTGTTTTAAAAATACAAAATAAAATGTCTACCCACTGTTCGCATATAGGGACTTTTTTAAATTTTAATGTTAATAATCTAACAAATAATGTGTCGTCAACAAAAAATATATTTTTGAGCCTCACGCTGTATACATAACAGAGTATGCACAGGTACCTGTGTTAAGACTCTCCATTCTAGAAATAGAGTGCCCAATTTCCGCTTAATTCTCGAGACACTGCGTTTTGAATGGCAATACTCAACACAGCGCTTTGTCTTGTTACGAGAGCGGAATGCAAAAAAAATATTTCTCTCGAGTGGGAATCGAACCCACAACTGTCGCGTCTACACTCAGACTGACCTTACTTAAAAACTTTGATTACAAAGCCATCATAAGCGTTACATAACATTTAAATCACTTAGGTATATTTAAATCTGCCATATAATATGATATTACATAAGGCCTGTTGCATATTCATGTTAAACTAGTTCTATTCGTCCACCCGTGGATGTCCTCAAAATCTAGTTTGAATATACTAGCGATGTGTATGGGGTTCCTTTTTTCGTTCGTATCAAGTAAATATTTAGTAGAGGCAATTGTGACGCAATAGAACTGTAAATGTGATGGTTGTGGGTTTGATTCTTATTCGAGGATATGGAATATTTTATTTTTTCTGCCCTAACATAATATAAGACGATATGTTCCACCATTTAACACACAATGTTCCGAATTCAAGCGAAAAATAGAGAATTTTTCTCTGCACATCCTGCTGCCAAATAAAGTAAAATAATGCCTGCAAAAAACAAATAAAGTAAAACAATTTCTTATAAACTTAAATTACCAAAGTGATGTGAAAGGTTTCTCCAGTAAAAATAATGGAAAAAGCAGTGTCTTAACACTAGCTTTTAGTTACCTATTTCATAGGATATGTATAATACATTTTGGAAAACGTATAAAAAAATTAACGTAACGAGATTCGAAACTACACCACTAAACTATACTTTATCAAGAGACATCCAAATTCTTATTCGGTTATTAGCAGAAACAAAATTTGAATAAAAAATATATTATTATTATAATTTTGAACATTGTAACATGATATAATTATGATATAATATATAAATGATATTAAGTCACAGAGGCAGCCTTCACGGGGCCTTATTTAAATTCGAAGTAATATTATTTAATATGGAAAAAAAATTGCAATGTTACCCTTGATAATGATTATCTGACATTGCTTTCGATTTTTGTCTATCGAGTTAATTGTTGTTTTTGTTTTTGGGACCAGTTTATGTGTTAGTCATTTTGATCAAAACAAGAAACAAATCTAAGGAACAAATAAACGCTACAATAGCTACATACCTATCCCACCATAGTCTAAGCGTATTATTTGACTTATATAGTATAGTAGGATTAAGGACCCGTCTTGGTCAAACACTCCATTACCCAAACACCGCCTAACTGTCGAGACATTGAGCGGTAAACGATGAAACTCAACACCACGCTTTACCTCATTACCAGGGCGAGGAAATAAAAATATTACATATTTAATTTCCCCGAATGGGAATCGAACCCACAACTTATCGCATTTACAATCCTACGCTTGTGCTCCTGCGCCATGTGTAGCGTCATACATAATGAATTAATTATAAAAAAATATATGTTTATTTAAAGAAATAATTTGACAATTAGACACAGATGAGATAACAATGCTTATTATAAAGAAAAACATCTTTCCTGGGTGATGACCTATAGCCCCCGGAAAACAATAATTAAGTATATTGTAGGTTGATGTCGACATCGTTGTACCTCATTCGAGAAGTGGTTCATATCGTAAATTAAATAATATTTCTTATTTTAAATATCACAATATGTTTATAAGATAATGTGCTGAGTTTTGCCACAATTGGGCGGAAATTGGGACAACGGAGTGTCTTAACACTAGATTTTCTCAGCATAACCTGCTTAATGTGATGATACTATACAACAAAAAGGCTTATTTTTTAGTTATTTTTTATATTGAGTATGATTCTAAACTAGGTAATTGGTTATCGGAATATTTTGGCTCGGCTTTTATTATATTTTCTTTCAAAAAAGGCAAGATATAAAAATAATCGATTTTTTGCAAAATTGTAAAAAAATCTAAATAGGTTGTAACAAGCGTATACAAATTTCTACGTAGTTTGGTAGGAACGTATGGTTTAGTGGTCTGAGCGCTTGGACAGTTTCCAGGAGGCGCAGTTTCCAATCCCGCTGTGGTCAAATTGTTATACGTTTGCTAAATAGTTATTGTTGAGGCCGGTCGTGGCGCAGCGGCACGAGGTGTAACTGCAAAACCGACTGGTTGTGGGTTCGATCCCCACTCGAGGAGATGAAATATTTACTTAAATTTATATTTCCATTTCTTCGCTCTGGTGTCGAGGTTAAGCGCGGCGTTGAGTTCTGCCACTCAACACGCAATGCCTCCAGAATTCGGCAGAAAGTGGGGAACGGAGTGTCTTAACACTAGGTTCCCTCTGCCTACCCTGCTG